>CM037852.1:167572058-167867678 GCA_021234595.1 Delia radicum
TTTTTTATATGTCTTATTAGAGTTGTACTTTTTAGTATCATTTTCCTCTTCTCTACTACATCTTGACATGCCGCGAACATCTGCTTCATTCTGCGTATATCTTTCAATCTGGTTGTCGTTCACACTATTAATGTGGTTATCAGCACAATTTTTTTTTAGCAAAATTAATTAGGTAACATAGTATATTAGTAAAGCATTAGTATAAAACAGTTAAGTGCTGAATAAGTATAACAAAAATTTTAGCTGAAAACACGATTTTAGCAAACAATTTTGCTAAAAAATAGTATACCTGATTTACAAGACGTTTTACTAACTTTTCTACTAACTTATTTTTTTGAGTGTATGTTAATGATGCATTGTATGCATTCTTTACTGCTTCGTTATATGCATTAATTACTACTTCAAGAGAATGCATGCAGGGATGAAGAGCTAAATGTTTTCCCAATTGAATGTCATCATGAGATAATCAACGATTTTGGTGAAATTTGGATATGTTGTAGATATAAGATTCTAAGCTTGGGCTTATCGGCCATAGTGCGATTTAAGGGGTTAAAAATGGGGTCAATAATTACCCATTTTTTGGTTTTTAAAATTTATTTGCATTTGCTCCTAGTAAACTATATATAAATGTTATATTTTCGGGTTGGAATTTTCAAAAGCCATCTCCTGGTGCCTTTTTCATGGTACTTTTTTGGTGTTGTCTAGTTGTTGTTGTGAAAAATGTGTTAGTTTTATATGGACATATATAGTTATAGATATAAATTGATCCTTATTAAGTCTAAGGGGACAGTAATTTTTAATTTTTTCAAATTTCAGGCTTCTTTTTAATGTCTTCTGCAGTCATATAAAAAATAATTAAATCGTAAATTAGAGCTGCCATACAAAGCCATACAAAGACCAATAAAAATCTGGGTTTTTGCTTTTTATATTTCTCATTTTTAATATGCGACGATGTAATTATTTTTGCACTAGGTTGTGCCTTTTTGCAATAAGTTTTCCAATGACATATAAGATGCTATGAAAATAATGAACTATAGAAACAAAAAATTGTAATGTTGAAAAAAGTAGCGTTTTTGTTTGTTAATTTTGTACATTTTTGCAAAAACTTGATAAAAAAAAAAGTAAATTTACATACGAAAAGTTGGTTGCAAGGTCATATTAGGGATCTGCGTCCGAAGATTGCATCCAAGATGCATAAACTTTTTCTGATTTTGTTGAACTGTATAATTAACGTAAAGTTTTTCACGTTTTTTTTTTTTTTGTTAATTTTTTTTCAAATTCTCGAAATCCCATTTCAACTTTTTAGAAAGGGATATGCTAAAACTCAGAAAATTAAGACACATCAAAATATACCGATCACAACTTCGATGTTGAGCGGTCATTTTCAATTTGAAAACCTTTTAGGAACAAATATATTAAATGTTACGTTTGAAAATATATACAAAAAACTTAGTTTCATAAATAAAGCATTTATTAAGTTTATTTAAGTATTTTCAGAATACAATGAGACCGAATTTTTTATGTTTTTGTTTTTAATATAACTAAATCAAAATTTTAAGTGCATTTTTAAAGCTTCTTCAAGCATATTATATGCACCTAAGTCATACTTTTTAAGTGCATTAAGTGGCTGTCAATGATGCTAATATTTAAATTCAAAAAACAGAAATTATCTTTTTATTTCTTGTCTTCTAGAATTGTTTTAGAGAAAATAATTTGTTTTTGATAAATTTAATTTCAAACTGTGTTTTGGATAAGAGTGAAAGGTCGAAAAAACCTAATTTTTATTTTTAATAAAAATTATAACAAACTTGTAAAAGGCAAAGTACCGCCATGTTTACTTCCCCTGTTTTTTTACAACTAAACAAAATATAAAAAGGAGAGGAAAAACAAAAAAACGTGTATTGAATATCTACCAGAGGTGGATCTTGCACATCAAACAAGTTTTCAATTATTTTTTAATCAATGGTTATAATCTTTAACTTCAAACTCATATGTATATTAGTTCTCATGTAGTGAGTAAACTAGTTCATATGAATGGTTGATATTTGGCATGGGATTGTTACCGCTTTCAAAACGTGTTCTGATGATGGGAACCTAGAAAATTCCCGAAATAGATCTATCAACACATTCCTGAAAGGGTCCAATAATAAATTTGAAAACAAAAAACTCTATATATTATTTGTAAGGACAATATCCTAATGAAGAATATAGAGTATGGCCTCGAACTTCAATAATTTTCATTTTCATTGCACAATTAAAGGTCAAAAAACATAATTTTTATTTTTATAAAAATTATAACAAACTAGTAAGTAAAGATTTTAATTTTTTTAAATAAATTAACATAATATAATTAGCAAAAAAAAAAAAATGTGCCTTTGGGTGTTCCAAGAACTCAAAATGCGATTTTTGGGCAAGGAGAGGTCGAGGTTTTTTGTTTTTTATATAATGATTTATATGAAATTTTGTGCCAATAAGATAACGAAAAGTCGTGTCGAAAATCAGTTGAAATTCAAACTGTGTTTATATATGGGGAAAAAGTGTATTTTTTAAGTTTTTGCCAAAAATTTTAAATATTCTTAAAGTTTCTAGATGATAAGTTTGACGATTTAAAGATAAAAAATTATATATTCAAGAATGTACAAAAGTCCACAATCGGTTAAGAACTAGCCAGTAATAATATACTGCCCCAGACTTATAAAATAATTACTTGACCGTTAACACGCATTAGATCTATGAATTGTCACTGCAATTCGTCCATTGGAACTTTTTTTTAAATTAATGAATTTTTTCTTATAATTTAATGAAAAGCTTTATAATTAATTTAAAATTCGTACGAATAATAAAAAATTCATTTAAATTAGTTTCATTATAACTATGAAGCTTTTTCATAAGTTTTTAGAAATTTTTCATTCACGTTATGCAAAAAACTTCGTTAGTTTAGTGAAAATATTTCATTAAATTAGTCAAATAAGTTCTCTCTCTGTAATAATTTTGGAAGTTCTTGTTTCTAAAGTTCATAATATTCATATCATGTTGCAAAAATAATATGGTGCAAAATATTACTTACTTCGCCACATTTAAAAAAAAAATTCAAACAATCTTCAGTGTAAAAAATATCTGATCTGACCACACCTATTTAGACTTGTTTCGAAAATCCGGGCAGATCTAGTATTTTTATATTTTGGAGAGGCATATTTTATATTCCAAGATTAAGTTATAGTACATACAAAAAATTACTGAAAAAAAAATTAATGAACATTTTTGAAGACTTCTTAAAGTTTTCAAAACTTTAAAAATAATAAAATACCAAACCCATCGTCATTCACTTTCAAAATTGCTATACAAATCGCCTGACGTTATTTCAAAAATTAACAAGCCAAACGAGTTTTAAATGACCATATCTGTGAAACCTGGTCATCACCTAAACAGTTCCGTATTCACTTCTTTTGAACCAAAGTCGGAACACACAGAGAAAATTTGGCTTTTTTCGGATAGTACGACTCAAATTCGGTTATTACGAATTTCAGTCGTTTAGTACAACTGAACACAAGTTTCCCAACAACAGTTCAATAATTTTAGTTGCAACACACAAAATATTTAGAAATTTAATGTAAATATCGTTGTACTAACTGAATTTATTAGTTGTCTCCATTGAAATACACTTTTCAATTAATTTAGTGTTATGTCCGCTTTGTATCAGTCAAGGGACAGAACCTTTGGCACTAATTGCCAAATTTTTCATCAACAGCTAACGGTTTTGAACCAGTTCAATGACCATAATAACTTCGAACTCCAACGGCCGTATGTTTTGTTACTTTTTCTCTAGTTACATGATATATCTGGTACCAACCAGTCAATGTTTTGTCACGTTATTGGTCTTTTCGTCCAAATTAACACTTTTTGGTACACCACAATTTTGGTTTCACCAGTTTCGTGACGTGCCCCCAAATCATATATCACAGAATTATCACTTTGGATTAATCGACCCTTGAATTCCCGCTGTGATATTTGTAGTTGCGCAATGTATTTAGTCTACATCAGTTTTAGGCTATTAAAAAAAAACATTATTTTTCATGAATTCCTTGCCCTAGTGATGTTTTAATAAAAACAAACTAGATATTTAGAACAAATGTTAAAAAATGTCTACATTTTCCTTAATATTTGCTTTAGAGAGTCATATTAAACAAGTTAATGGATAAATTTCTTTAACCAATATTTATTTTATTAATGTGTTTTTTGGCTAAAAAGCATTCAATCTTAAGTTCCCGTTTGATTGTTATGGTAACAGATGTATTTGTTTTTCAGTACATTGACAAATGTTATTTGCTATTCGGTTTGCAGACAAAAACTTTTATCATGTAAAGCAAACAAAAGCAAAATATACCCTTCTAAATAAATACCCTACATTTGACTATTCCTCAATAATCTTTGAATTCAAATACGCATTTAACTCGATTCATCATCACCGAGTTGCGTAGTCATCTTTGTCCTTTTTTCACATTTATTTATTTGTTTACGGTTTGTTTTTATATTTTTTTCATCTCAAAACAAAACAAAAAATAAAATATAATGCAATCGTGCGTTTGATTAAATGAAAATGTTCAACAACTGGACAACCATGACACAAAGTGCTGTTGAGTAATGAACAACAAATGTTTGTCTTTAAGTGTCTAATAAAGCATCATCCCAATCCAAAATGCCGTAAGTAAATATAATATGGCAACTTTGTTTCTCTATCGACAGGACATCAAGGGTCATTCTTTATTCATGTGACATAAATTCATAGTAAAAAGAAAATCAACAATGCTTGGAAATACAACAAAAAAAAAAAAAAATATAAAAATTCATAGACTTTGTAACAAAAATAAATAAGACAATAATGATAAGTTTTCAAATGATTGTTGACATTTGTCATTTTAAAGAAAGAAAAAAGAAAAATGCTTGTAAACAAAGTTAAACGAAATACATTTTTGTTCAACCCGATCCAAAAAGAACCTTATTTCTTAAATACTAAATAAAATCTCATTTTATATAGACCGATATATTAGAATATTCGACTTATCTCATAAGTGGCGTATCCAGTTATATCCGATTAGATCTCTCAATATATTACTGGATTAAAGTTGATAAAAATTTATATCAAATTGTAGGATCCATAATATATCTAATTTAAGTTCCTGATAGATCCCAAAATATCCCATGGGATTTATTTAGATCTAGTAGAATCTAATTAGATCCAAAAAGATAAGTACTTTTTGGTGAATCGAATAAGATATTTTGAGATTATTGTATTTACTTTATCCCGTGACATATATAATCGTAAGTTAAAATTTAAAACAATTAAAAAAATATAATTTGCGCATATATGATTATGTATGGGCATATTTTTGCTTGAAGAAAAACTTTTTTCGGAAAATTTAAACTTACTGTTCAAATTATTGTACGAGGGCGCTACCAAAATTAGACGGCAACCTTATAAAACATATGTTTTGAGGTTTCAAGGCACCACGTTGTTTAATATTTTGTTTAGCCATTAAAAATAAATGATCTCAGTGATTTTGTAAACATGGAAAAAAATTGGTAATTGAATTTAATACTTTCATTGAAATGTCTCAAGGTAACCAATATTAAAGCCAAGCTAGATTCTACTCTGGGAGGGTCTGCTCCTTCGTTTTTGACTTTAAATTATTGGGTATCAGAGTTTAAACGCGGCAGTACGAGCTGCCGAGACAAACACCTGAAACGGTTAAGAAAATTTACAACATTTTATTGCATGATCGTCGGCTGGAGGTACGTGAGGTGGCCTGAAATCATAGGCATTTAAAAAAGTGGTATACGTCGCATATTACCACGAAAATTTGGAGATGATAAAGATGGGTACCAGCGTTGCTCTCAATAGAACAAAAACAGCGTCGTAAGATGTTTCAATAGAGTGTTAGACGATTGTTTCACCACAATAAAACCAACTTTCTGCGTCGATCCGTAACCATTGATAAAGCTTAATTCCGCCACTTACACCAGAGACAAATGAACAGTCAAAGCCATGGACTGGAAAGAATCGTCTTCAAATAAGGCGAAGACAGTACTATCAGCAGACACAAGATCATGTTAGTATGTTTTTTTATTTTTTGGAGGCGCGAGGGATAATTTTTTATGATAACAAATCTTAACTTTTAGAAATAACTCGGGTTATGACCACCAATTCTATATATTTTCAAGGCACGATGATTTCAATGGCGTGCTTTATTTTCAATCTATGGTGCAGTTTTTCCCAAAAAGTTTATATTAAAGTTTGGCACATGTAAGTGCAGATTTTTTACATATTATGTTTTTAAAATGCTATCAACCTGACTCCTTTCTGTTGAAAGGTATAGAGGGGTTGTATTCCGATTTGAGGCACATATTTGATTCACATAATTGTAGATTAATCCCTCCATTTGTGGTTTTTTACTGTTTAAAAGAAGCGAATTTCATCGCTAAACTACCAATTGACCTTAGAAAATTTTCATGCGATAGAAAGAGCCTATTAGGAACAAGTGTTTCATCAAGAAAAAAATTATTTCGATACTGTGCTTCATATGCAAAACGTGCGATTTGTCAAAAACTGTATATGGCAACATAGCTTTCCGAGATAAGCCCAAGTCGAACTCTTATGTTTGAAAAGTATATGTGCAAAACTCAGCTAATAATTTTTATATTTGAAAACTTTTTTAGCTGAAAATTTGAATAGCTGCTAGAACCATCTGGACCATCAAATATTGAACTTTTAGTTTTCAGACGGAATCAGCAATAAAAGAAATTTATGTTGCAACAGTCCTATCAACACAGCGATTATTGACTTACTTCTCTCGAGTTGGTTTGTAAAGCCCTTTTATCGTATTTAAGTCGAGCTATTTTGTGGCTTAGCACCGACATTACCTTGTTTCGAATAATTCTCTTGGGAATCCTTAAGAACCTTCTTATGTTCTGATTGAGACTCTCATTGAGTGTGCTTCACAGTTTGATTATTTTACGCCTTTCCCGCACTTATTTGGGCAGCCTGTTTTATTTTTACCATACGCAATCGTATTATTTGCAAAATTTGTGGCAACCACATGAGAACGGTTAATTTTCCATTAGTTTCCCCAGAACTTAACCTACTTTTTAAATATGCTGAAATTTTCCCCAGGACAAGGACAAACAGAAGATCGCCGGTTCGAGCCCAGTTCGAGGCATATGATTTTTTTATTAACAAAATAAATTTGTTGAACGCATTTTGAATCTATTTATAGAATATTACAGTCCATAAACATAAAATATTCAATTGTTACAATAGAAATTCGAAATTTGTAAATAAATGTCGGTTGTAGCAATAGTAAAGCGTGGTTTTTTTTAAAGTGTCACAACTTCGAAGTTGGCATCACTGCTTTTATTTGACAACCCATTTAACAGCTGATAGTTGTTTTTGTTTAGCTTGCTTTGAAATTTCATTATAAATCGACTTACACCAGAGCAACGCTTGCAAATTGTCGAAATTTTTAATTAAAATAATTGTTCTATTCGTCAAACTCGTCGTGCAATTCTTTCATTTTATGGCGTAATTCTTCTTCCTTCAGAGCGGCTAATTCGATAATCGTTTCGGACCACATTTACTGTTACTGATAATGTGCATCCCGTGAGACGCTGAACAGTGCGCACTTAAGAAGCTTTTGTCGAAACACCATTACATCCACAGAAAATTACTGTTCGGTGATCTTTATGGGCTGGCGGAGTCTTTGGCCCATATGTCTTCAAAAAACGCTGATGGTCAGAATGTTACTGTCAATGGTGAGCGGTATAGGAGCATGATTCGAAATTTTTTCGTACCTCAATTACGTGGCATTAATCTTGCTGATACGTGTTTCCAACAGGACGGAGTCACATGCCACAAAGCGGGCGCTGCAATTGATTTACTCAAAGAAACTTTTGATGAAAAAATAATTTCACATAATGACCCACCAAGATGGTGTGATTTAACCCCATTGGATTATTTTCTTTGGTGTTATGTTAATTCCCTTGTCTACGTCGATAAGCCACAAACAATTGAACACATGGAAATCCACATTCTAAGAGTTATCGGCGAAATACGGCCGCAAATGCTGCGAAAAGTTGTTGAAAATTGGTGTTCCAGATTGCGCCTTCTACGCGCCACCCGTGGCGGCCACATGGCAGAAATCACATTTAAACATTTATTTCATAAAATTTCCTTTCCAATAAAGCCCGTTTCATTGAAATTAAAAATATATTTCCTTATTTTCTTATGATTTAAACTTGTGTCACTCTATAAAAAACAACCGGTATTAAAATTTAATAATAGTGATAGTACGTGGAACCACAAAATTCGGTTGTGAAAAAAGTAGATAAGGCTTAAGTTATTGAGGTATAAATTTGAAAACATTTGAATTTCTACTTTGTAGATCTTGTAGAAAAACTAGATAAGGCTTAAGTTATTGGGGTATAAATTAAAAAAAAAAATTTGAATTTTTACGTTTTAGATTTTAAAATGAGCCTTAGTTTAAAGTTTTTATCTCGAAATCTTATAGGCTGCAACTCTAGAGAAGTGATTTGTTCGGTTTTGTGAAAACAAAGCACAAAAATAAAAGAAAAACTTTTTTTATAATCCAATTTTTTGCATTCCAGTACCAACTTTAGAGCAACTGTAAAAATTATCAAAAATCCTTTCGGCCATAATGGGAAATTGTGATACGCACTAGTGTATGTGATAAAGCTTATTGATAATTAAGTAAAAGACAAACATTATAGTCATGGCAATCTTTTAGTTCTCCTTGCAAAAGCTTAATTATCGTAAATAGCTGTAGTCACTTAAAATGACTGTTAAAACCAAATAGAAGACTATAAACACTAAACTTTATTATCCTTACAAAGTGTCTTCATAAGCGAATTTCAATATACAAACATATTCCAATGTATGCTGACTTCTTAGCCGTGAGTAAGAAAAGGATGCAGCAGTGGGTTTTCGTTAGTAATACATACAACTCGTATTGTGCACATTTTCAAATGGAATTAACGTAATTGCGACAAACAGCAAAATTTTCATTTAAATATAGCCAGCAACAACAACAGCGAAAAGGAATACATAACCACAGCAAAACAGGGAAATGATGTGGAAGGAGGAAAATGTTAAGGTTATATGCAAGATACTTACTTCGTTTTTTAACTTAACCATTACCGCTAACCTCTTCCCATATAGAAACGGGTAAGTCGCAAGTAATCTTCTAATTTACCCTAATAGCTTTAAAGACAAACACTTGTGGGATTTGGCATGCGACTAACATGTGTCGAGACAAACTCTTAGCAATATCCTTGCTTAAGGAGAAGTTTGGATAATATCTACGTATATGGTGAGGAGGATGTGGATGATGATGTTGATGACGATGAGGTAGTAGTTGTAACAATATTATGGTAAAACGAACAGATAACAAGGGATTATATACGGTTGTAATAAGAGTTTATTACCCACAAATATGTGTGAAATTCCAGAATAGAGTACTCTACATACAAATGTTTGTATTGTATATTTTGTATAAAATGGAATGTGTTTTCTTGTTTTGTTTTTCTTTTATTCTAATGTTTTCTTTTAATTTAACAAATGCAAACCAACACACCCTCAAAAACTCAAATGCATACATATGAGGCTTTCGATACCAACTGCACCCGTGAATAATTATATCATATCAGTTTCACACATACAAATATAAGGATATCCCTTACACCCCCACATTTTTTGCAAATTGCTCCAAATGGAAGAAATCGATATTTTTTTGGAAAACGTTACACTGTGCCTATTTTTTGCCGAAAATGGTCCATTTTTGAAAAATGTATATTTTCATTAAAAATTTCCAAATTTAGAAATTTTGAAAAGTTACATTTTTTATATTATTTATGCCTTTAATAACCTCAAAATTATTCAGATATGGAATTCTGACTTCATAGGTTATCATTAACCCACTTTAGTCTGAAATGCAAAAACGTGTTCTTTTAAATTATTTTTCAAAATGCCTTGTTTGGAGGTGTCGATTGATATTCGTATATAATATAACAGTTATAATTACAGAAAAATATAAATTGAAAAATTGATAACTCGTGTTTGTATGTGGAGCGACTCCTTTCTAGGATATTTTATAAAAGTTGATTATTTTGTCAAAAATTTAAACAAAATTTTAATGTATTTTTTCTATTTTTTTTAAAGAGAATCAACACTCAGGAAATTCTTCCTATTTATTTATGTGTTGCTTTCTTTGGAAAGGGGTTAGAAGAGAGGTGAAGGGTGTGGAACGATGAAGGGCTTCCAGCATGGGCAACACTGTAATTGCGCCAGATGATAAGTCTTAAAACAGTCGTTGCTCGCAACCTGATGTAGAGTTGGAAAATTTATTGAAGCATTTTGTTTCATAGCCCTGATTCATTATTTTACTTCGGTGGGGTTAAGTGCTATGGTAACACGGAAGTTGGGCGCTGCGATACATATAAGTGATAGAAACCTCATACATATTATTTTTCTAACTTGCTGCTGTCGTCACCGGGAATCAAACCCGGGACCATCTGTGTAACAGTCCAACGTGCGTCAACTGTTGCGTCAACTGTTGCGGGCTTGGCCCTATAGACATGAGTCTTAACATAGCCCCACAAAAAATACTCTAAGGCGTTAAATCGCATGATATAGGCGGCAAATTGACAGGCCCCAAACGTGAAATAAACTGTTCACCAAACTCGTCCTCTTACTTGGGTCATTGTTTCGCGTGCTGTGTGGCATGTGGCACCGTCCTTTTGAAACCACTCGTCACCGAAGTCCAGCTCTTCCATTTTTGGGAAAAAAAAATTTGTCATCATTGCACGGTAGCGCTCGCCATTCACAGTAACGATACCACCGGCCCATGATCCACACCAATGAGTGCATTTCTCGGGATGCATTGGCAGTTATTGCAATGCTTCTGGCTGCTTTTCACACCAAATACGGCAATTTTGCTTGTTCACGTATCCATTCAACCTGAAATGAGCTTCGTCGCTGAACACAATTTTCCGATAAAATATTGCATATTCATCCAACTTTGCCCGCGCCCATTCACCAAATGTTATCCGTTGTGGTACGTCGTGTAGCTTCAATTCTTGCACCAGCTGTATTTTAAAAAGGTTTAACATCCAAAACCTTCTGCAATTGTACACGTAGTGGAGTAACAGAGGCCCAATAGCAGCGAACGGTGCCTAATCGATAATTCACTTTCATCTATAACACTGGCTTTTACAGCTGCGATATTTTCCTCTGGCCGCAATCTACGTATGCGAGTTGGTGGTTTTATGTCCAATTATGTAAATTTGGTGCGAAATTTAGTCACAAAATTCCGAATAGCCACCTTAGAAGGTCGCCCAAACTGACCACGAATTGGAAGAAGTGCACGATGCACTTTCTTAACCGAGCATGAATTTTGATAATAAAATTCAATAATCTGCAAGCGTTGTTCGTTCGTAAGTCGATTCATGGTTAAATTATAGATCAAACTGAACATGTTTAACAGTAACATGTTTCACGAAAACAGCTGAGCTGTCAAAAACAGTGTTGTCAAAAAGAATGTTACAAAATAATCACCCTTATTTGACCGAATCTTCGACAAAAGGAGCCGTAACTAATTTTTATTTAAAAAAATAGTGTTTTTGAAGGCTTTTTAAAAGCGGAATCGAAATATGTTAGGAGTCATCATAAAACATATTCATCTTTATTTTCAGATATAGATATTACCCTCAAATTTCGTTAATGCACATATATGGAGATATATGGAAGCATATATGCAGATTTCTGTATCCATGTAGGGACATGCATGCGTGTTCATGAGCATGTACAAACATATATTAAACCTTTATGGATCCATATATGAAAGTTTTTAGCTGCGGTATTTTACCAACATTTTCTCCAAAACGAAATCGAAAAACAACATGAAATTAACCATATCGGTTGAAAACCATTTAAACTTTTGTTAAATGAAAAAAAGCCAGAAAACGTTTAATCGATTTTGGATAAATTAAGTTTTATTTTTTGATAAAAAATGAAAACTTGTTTAATAGGTTCTTTTGTCATATTTTTAGAATTTTTCAAATTCAATTTATTCTAATAAATTAAATATAAAAAAATTAATATTATGTAACTATGCTTAGTCTTTGGAAAATTAAAAAGCTTTTTCCATTTTTTAATCACATCAAATATGACTATCAATAATATAAGTTTGACATTAATACGATATACCCTTTTTCGTGCTGGACAATTGGTACAGAATGCTTCATATATATTAGGGCGACATTGACTTGTTTCAGTTTGATATTATATTTTAGGATATTATCACTTCTTACGGTCTTTGTATCAATAAATAAATGGAGTTATTGTTTGTGGCCAAAAACTCTAATTTATGGTCCCTTTTCTACAGAGCAAAGAGGGGATAATTTATATGAAATTTGAACCTGACATTCAATTCTATGCTAAAAATTATTTTAATAAAATATTTTCCCCAGTTTTTAAAGTGCACCGTTTAGCTAATAGATATACGGAAAAAATATTTTTTCAAAGACTTTTAAAAATAATTTTTTTAATCTCACAAAATAAAAATGTATTACCAACTGAGAATTATGGTACAAAAATGTTTGACATATAGCGAACCACTAAAAAGTTATTAAGGTATAAATTTTGTAAAAATATATTACATAAAAACATTTTTTCAACACAAACAGTGAAAAACTATTTTGATTGAAGAAATATGCCACAAACATGTTCGACATATCGCAGTCCGTTAAAAAGTTGTTTATCAATAAAATATTACATATTAGTAAAGACAACATTTTGTAAACTGAACAGCTTTTAACTGGGTAACCATAAAGCGAAAATTTGTGCACCATTTTCTCAGCTAAAAAGTACTTTAACAGGCTTTTAACAAAAAAATTTTTTTTTCGACCATCATATTTCGTAAATGGTGGACTTTAAAAACGGGTTCAAAGTTTTTTTTAAATAGTTTTTGGCGTAGAATTGAAAGGGGAATTCAAATTTTATATAAATAGAGCTCTTACTGCTCCGCAAACGTTTCTGGCCGCCGCTCGCCAGTGTAAGGAGTTGAAATTTTATAAAAATAGTAACGCCATTTTTTTTATTGACGCCAAAACATTTTGAAAAGTCATGATATCCCAAAAATAAAGAAACTTTATACTTCTCTAACGAACTCTATTGTTTAAGTCAATCTAGACTAAATGAAGATTTTGACAAAAAAATTTGTTAAAAATATTAAGAAATTTTTTGCTCACAAAGTTTGAATAAAATTTGAATACTTTTTGAAGTAACCACAGCAAAACTTCGGTAATGGGCGTGATAAAGTAATGTATACTCTATACAAGTTTCATTATTTTCCAAAAAAAAAAAAAAATGTAATGAGTTACCGATAATGGGTTACAAAATGCATTACTTTGTAATGATTACTCCTTACCTTCAATATTATTTCGAAACACTGAGTTACCAATAGTTGGTTACATAATACATTACATTGTAATGTATAATCCTTACCTTCAACATTACTTTGAAACATAAAGTAATACATTACCAATAATACCCAGCAATCAATTAGAAAAAGTATGACAATTCTTGTGCTTATATTATTTTGCAAATTTGGGTGTCAAATGAAGGGTTAGCATTTTAGCTATTAAAAAATATTGGGTATAAGTTTTCGCGAATACACATTTCACAAATATCTGTCTGAGCATTTTGGTAAAAAAAGTTAAAAAGTTATGAGTAAAAATTTAAAGGTATCTATAATGTTGCATGGAAATTGGTGTATTTCAGAACAAATTCTTCTGTAGACGTCTATATAGTTTTTTTTTAACAGATAGTAGAGGTGAATAATGTTAAGTTAGGTTAGGTCGGAGTGGTAGCCGGCTCCGTGAGCACCAGCACACTTAGACTCTGAGGTCCGTTGTGATGCCACGAGACTGACGGATTACCGATCAGACTCCACCGTTGAACCAGTTAGAGCTCCTTACGAAGCTAAGGAGGTGCGGAATACCAGCACCTGAAAGATCCCCAAGATCGTGAAAGAACGTCGATCCAAGTGAGGCCCTCCTACGTAGCGCCAGCGCAGCTCTTACAGAAGTCAGGCGATAACACCCCCAACCTACGAGCGTGCCTGCCAATATGACAGTGGCCGGTTATCACCGCCACCATGTCAGAGATTCCCCCCCTGGAAAGCGACAGGAGCGCACTCGTTCGCCCCAGATCCAGAGCCGGCCAGATGTGCCTTGTCACCACACAAGTCACGCCATTGGCCCACCTAAGGTCAGTCGCCCTCTCGGAGTAGAGCCGATTGTTCAGCTTACAGTGAATAATAGTTTATCTTTACCTCAAACTCTTTTACCACTTTATTTTTTTTTACCACAGGAATTATTTTTTACCACAAAAATGCTTTTACAACAGAAAGTTTGTTTTATATGATAAATGACTTTTTGCCTACTAATAACATCAAGAACTTAGCTTTTATAGTGTTAGGTCAAAACTCCTTATGGAAAATACTCAATTTTTGTTTCTATAAGAAAACTAAAAATTTTGTTTTAAAAATTAGGTTTATTTTTCAGTATATTCAAGCCAATAGAAAGATTTTATTCCGAAAAAAATTTATATTAAATTACAGACGATATTACATTTTTTAATACCCATTTTTAAAAATTTTAATCTGCAAAATTATGCAGGTTCTCGACCTTTCATCTAATACCAATATTTTAGTCATTTCATGAGTAGATGTATTTTAGTATTTTTTAAAAAAATTTTATTTTAAATTTTGACGTAATGTCGAAAAACTTAAAACGCAGTTTAACTATATATAGTTTATACCCTATGGGGAATTAGGAGTCAATTGTCCTAAAAGTGACTGGTTAAAGAAGGACTTATCACAGGACTGGTATAATTGAATACTGAATTGGGTTAAGCAGTGTCAATTGTCCTAAAATTACCAATAATGTAACCGCTCGTCGTTTATAGAATGCAAGAAATATTAACGTAAATTAATATTTAATATATTTTTTTTGGAAAATCTATATTTAGACACATTACTTTCTGATTTTTTGTAAGCATTAGTGTAATGTATATATTTTTAACATCACAAACGAAAACTCGAAATACAACAAATCATTCAAATTTGAAACATCGCATTATTACACAGTTGGTGACAATTAGAGAATATTAAAAATTTTATTATTTATTCATATTTTTTGTACAAAATGTCCTAAGTATTAAAAAGATTAAGCTTAAAATATTAAGGGTATTGAATAAAAAATAAATTGAAATTTAAAAATAAAAATAAATAATTAAAATGTTTTATGACTGCCATTTTAAAAATCACCACACGGGAATCGGTTTTAAGATTATTTGGTAAATTATTCCAAAGTTTTACAGCACTGACAAAAACCATTCTATGTATGTAAAGGGTTTCCAATTGGCAACTTGTCGTAAAAATAGTCGGGTTGTCGTGTGTAAGAAATCGTATGTAAAAAGGTAACTTTTCATTTATTTAGGTATGTTGTTAAACTACATCATAAATTCTGCAAAAGAATATTGAGATATTCGGTCGTATTTCCTTTTACTGAAAACGTACCTCCCACAATTATTAACAACAATTTCTAATTTGTTCCTTGATACTGCATCAATATTACCATATACGTTGGCTCCATAGAAAATACAGGGTACATTGGTGAATGAATACCAAAGCTTTCTTATCACGCTATATATTTTCATTATAGTGTAGTCGATATGGTCTTTGCAGTTAAGAAAGGAGTTGATCATAAATCCTAGAAAGATAGTAGAAGATATTTTGTGGAAAATTAATTGATATTTGAAAGAATTATAGCTAATAGTTTGCTGACAATGACCGAATATACAACACTTAAACAGTAAACAAGTGATTATGAACTGAAAAATGTTGTCTTTAAAAATGGATTGTTTAATATTAACATTTCAATTCCAAAATATAATGCATTGATATTTGAATATCGTAACATATTCAAGATCCCATATGAGCCGATTACTTCAAGTGGCAAAAAGTGTATATGCCTGATTAAAAAAAAAAAAAAATAACATGATGCAGCAAAGAAATGCACATAATTTGACATAGCCTTATATCTAATTGAAATAAAATTTGATCCGAAAAATGGTGGATCGTATTGTATATACATTGGATTATTTATATATTGCGTTTGATATTATTTGATACGACTCAATCCAGTGAATATAAATTTGTTAAATTGACTACAAGGGGCTATGGTCCGATGATT
This sequence comes from Delia radicum, assembly GCA_021234595.1. Classification (NCBI taxonomy): domain Eukaryota; kingdom Metazoa; phylum Arthropoda; class Insecta; order Diptera; family Anthomyiidae; genus Delia; species Delia radicum. The sequence goes on from CM037852.1 coordinate 167,588,385, forward strand.
TAGAGAATATTTTAAAATTAAAGTACAGTAAAATTTAAATTTCATATGCTTAACATTTATATGTCAAACTAAAACTTTGGATTCTATGAGATCTTTAGACAGATATGTTGTCAACCTAGCTAATATGTTTGATTTGCTGTAATAATATTCGTTATAAATTGACAATAACATAAAAATAATCTCGATGTATATAAAAACAAAAAACTAATAAAACTTTAAAAAAATATTACTTGGGCCAGAGTAAAAGCTAAAATTTTTTTTTTATAAATAGAACATTTTTGGCCTTTAAAGATTAGTAACGTCATGATGCTTATTAGGAAAAGACCATAACCACGCGTTTCACTACTAAGAAGACAAGAATGGTGCAAAATTGATGATAAATAGGTTTTTTGTTAAAGTTCTGCATATTATGGAGGCTTTTCTAGCTTTTCTAGTATCAACCTAGCTAATATGTTTGATTTGCTTTTTTTTGTAAATATGCGGTCGTTATAAATGGTAAATAAAATTGCTTTAATTTTATATTTTAAATTGTGATGTTCATTTAGGATAATCTTAATAAATATTCTAAATATGATATTTTTCGAGTTGATCTTAAAATTTAAATAGGATGTTCTATATTTCAAATTAAAAACGTCACTTTTCCACAACTAAAAATGTTTTTCTTCTTTTTTTACATGGGGCTATATAATGTTTTGTTTAATCCCATATATTAATTTAATTCTGCCAATCCAATTTTGTATTACCCGTCTAATAACGTATGGCATAAAATATTGTAAGATATAATTAAATATGCCGTTTTACGAAAAATTACAGTGTCAAATAAAATTGTATCTTACTATACATGAGGTTATATTTAAATATATAAAAATATATACAACTGGATCGCATTACAAAAGAATATATGATATGTTTTATATTTGGGTGAATAAAATCAACCATTTTATAGACTCAATATGATAACGTTATAAAGCAGTGCTAAAAATTAATAACTTTCCAACAGACTATTGAACACTTAAATTTGAACAATGTTTTAAACTTTGCTTTAATAGAAGTTTCCAATGTATTGCCAACATCATTAAAACTAAAACTTTTAATATTTTTTGTTTTTTTCTGAAGTTTATGTAATTTGTACCAATATTTTCTGTTATATCGATGAAAAATATATAAAAATTATGGAATTAATAAAAAAGCTTTTAATCTTTACCACCGATATTTCGCGGAGAAAAAGAATAATTTTTAAAAGTTTTCAATGTATTGTCACCTTCTGTATATGACGATAGCTCAGTTGGAATAGTTCTAGCCTATCAACCAGACCCCAGGTTCGAATCTTAGCGCGATCATTAAAAACTAATATCTGTAGTCATATTTATTTTTAAATGTTTTTTTTATGAAAATCTCTCTATAGACACATTACTTTTCCCAACCAGGTAACCATATAACTAACCAGTTACTTTACAAACTACTACGTAATGAATCCAGAAATTTCCTTTTGGCTCATCGCCTCTAAATTTCATCAGTGAAGTATGGTGTATTGTAATCTGTGGAGCTCAATGGCTACACATGAGTACTTTACCCATCATTTCCCAGAAAAAAATTACACATTCCAAAAAGAAGGTGATGCCCACACTTGCTTACATATCTCATTGCCAAATTTAGTAACTGCAATACCAAACTCATTCCAACGATAGAGTCAAAAAAGCAATCAATTTTTTAAATTTAAACCAGAAAGCATGAACTCAATAACAAAGTAATTATTTACTTAAAAGAAAATAACAATGTTATTAACTTATATGTTTAACTTTTTGTACTCAAGAAGTAATCATATACTTTTTCTTAATAAAAGGACGTTATTGGAAGTAGTTTCTAATTTTGAAAAAAGAAGTTATACAATTTTAAAGAGTTTATCTCATATATTTTTTCAAACAAATTTTTATTTGCAGGAAAATATACTAAAAACAAAAATTGCATGTTGCCTAAATTTTGTTAAACTGTGATTAGGTATAAATTAGGGAAGCGCACGTGAGCAGAAAATTGTGAGTGGACGTTGAAATTACTGACTTTATCGTGAGTGAGTGTAAAAAAATTTTCGAGGGTGATTGTGCGTGAGTCATATTTTTGTATTTCAATTTGAATTGTTCTTTTTTTTGAAAAATTTATATTTTTGTGGTTTATAGCTCCAAAATTATGACAAACCCATGTTATCATAACAATTCGATGTTTCACTTTTTAGGATTTTATTTCCGTAGGAGCTTAGATCGTTATATTTGAGTGACCTAGGAGAATCTCGTGTGAGTAAAAGTTAAATTAACTTATGGAACTATTTATTTTTTTTTAAATCTAAGTACTTCTTAATTTTATTTTATTTTTTTTTTTGTGTAAGTACTTCGTAGTTTTACAATGGAACTATTTCTTTATTAAAAAATGTATGTAGTTCTTAAAAATATAAAGTAAATGGTTCTTCGTTAAAAAAAATAATCAATTCTAAAGAATCAATTATTTTAGTCTCACGCCCTGTTAAAAGAATCGAGTAGGTAATCTAGTATGGAATGCGTTCTGCCCAAAATGATTGATTACAAACCCGCTTACCTTTTTGAAAATTTTTGCTGGTTTGGTAATGTGTGCTTTTGCTGGAACATTTTACCATTTGACATGTTTTAAAAGTATTCGATTCGCATCATATTTTCTACGTTGAAACAAGTGCTACACTTATGTGCTGTATATCTCAATGTATATCATGTGGTGTGTTGTATTCTACATCAAACATTTTTTAAAACATTTGCATAGAAGCATGTTACATAAAAAAATTTGCATTTGCGGGATTTTCTTGTAATCGTTTAAATGACTTTCATTTATTTTATTGCTTAAAGAAAAGAAGTTGAAAACAATTTTTATTTGAACTTTTTTTCTTTTGTATTCACTTTCATATGTATGTGTTGAAAATTATAGTAGAATCAGTTTTTGCCCTTCATCTATGACTCCGATATAAAATTGGTTTATGCTGATGCTTGTAATACCAGTAGCCCCGATCACAACCGTTGCTTGATAGATGTCCCATTTTTACTTTATTTTTATTAAGAATATAAAAAAATACTTTAAAAAATCGGCCAGGAAGACTCGATCTGGAATTTTATCAGATATTTTTGAAAAATTGTATGTTTTTAAATTTGTTTAACCCTCTAATCGGCATATTTAAATTGTCCATAAATGCTCCTAATATGTGCTATATAATAAGAAATGGATTTTTTTCGATAAAAAAATTATATATGCTTTATTTGTAGTAAAGAAATTTTTCGTGTGTAGCCAACTTAAAATTTCGTAAAATTTAAAAAATAAATACATATGAGCTACTTCAACAATTTTGGACAGCTTTTGAAACTAACTTTAACTAGATGCCACCACATTTGAATTGACCATTTTCGGCTGTGAGTTGCGCTTAAAAGTTGTTCTTAAGTAAGCCAAAATCAGAGTTTTTTAATTTATCCGATCGATTTCATATTTACTGTTATCCGATCGATTTCATATATTTCTAATGTCTATCATTACAATAAGATTTGACCTCGTAATTTTTTAAACCTCGCATGTGCGATTCAAGTTTAAGTTGAATTAATTTTTTAACTTTGACCTCAATTTTCCCAAAAACCAGATGCGATAGAAAATTTGGAAACAAAATTCGCACTTAGCACATAAATGTTACTCTAAAATGTGTGTTAGCGTCGTAAGTTCCAAAAAAAATTGTGTGCCAATAATTTTTAATTTTTAATTTTTAAAATCTGAAATATTTCAATCACTATTTTTTTAATTCAAGTTTTAAACAAACATTTAAATTACTTTTTTGAAACCACAACAAAAAGCAATGAAATTTTGACTTTCATTTCTGCTTTTTCAGATGCTATGCATCCTACGATGCATTAAGAGGCAGTAAACGTTTATACTGCTTATCATTTTCTGCGGGGCATGAGTTGGTATTGCGCTTAAAATAAGAAGAATTTTTTTACGCGTATAATGGAGTTTTCACTTCTGGCAAAAAATGTAACATTTTGCCCTTAACGAGGGATATTATGTTCTTTTCCAAAATAAGGTAGCTTTGTGAAATGTACCGTGTTCTTTTCTAATATTGTTACACCTTCAAAGTGAAAAAAAGTTGCCTTTTTTGAACAGAAAAAATCACAGGGTCAGATATTGGGTACCGTGAAATAACTCCCAAAAAAAAAAATGAAATAGCTCCCAAAAATTTTCCATATTAAATTGGGATTTATTTCATTATGAAATAACTCGCAATGCGTTAGGACTTATTTCACAATTTTCAGTTAGGAATTATTTCGTTATGAAATAACTCCCAAATGAAATAATTCCCAACCAGATTTTGTTGGGAGTTATTTCACTTATTTTTGTCATTGGGAGTTATTTGACATTTGTTGGGACTTATTTCATTTTCATTTTTAAATGTGATTTTATCGTAGGGAGTTATTTCATTTTTGTTGGGAGTTATTTCATTTCTATTAAAATTACATTTTGGTAAATTTTATGCATTCTTGTCTTAAAATTCTCGTAAAGTAAATAATAGCAATACAATGAGTTATTTTACCAAAAGGAACGCAGTTCTTGCTAGAATTTTGGTAATTTTGGTGGCATATCATAACGTCCAATGACATAATGTCCATGGACGTTATGTCACTCGAAAAGTGTTGTAATGTCCATGGACTTTTGACACTCTGCAATGTGACATTATGTCCTCAAATGGAATGACATAAAGTCCATGGACATTATGCCACTTTCTGGGTGACATAAGGTCCATGGACATTATACTCCAGTGTGGAAACATATCAGTAATTTTGAAGTTTCTTTTGTGTCGCACGCAGAAAAAACTTTATTTCGCGAAGCCGCCTGCCGCGTTCTACGGAGAATAAAACCCTTAAGAGGGTTGTTTTTCGAATTAGATGTCGAATGCGTTGAAATCTTATATTTTTAAGACATCAAGTAATTTGTAAAAACAAGTGTTTCTGTGTGGCGGCCTTCGGCCGCTCTTAGGGGTTTTTTTCCTCCGTGGAACGCGGCAGGCGGCTTCGCGAAATAAAGTTTTTTCTGCGTGCGATTATACGATTTATAAGTTTAGTTTTATTTTGTGATATACATATATTTAAAAAAATTGTATTAATATACTAAATATTATTAATGTTTTTATTTTAAAAAGGCTGAACGCTATGCCACATTTGAAAGTGACATAATGTCCAAAATTGTCAAATTAAAAATTGTCATAAAGTCCATGGACATTATGACACTTTTCGAGTGACATAACGTCCATAGACATTATTTCATTGGACGTTATGATATGCCACCTCTGGAAAGCGGTGCGTACAATTCGCGTCCTGCTGCCCGGCCGCGTTTCGCGTAATTCGGCGCCACCGTAGTTCGCGTCCTATAGGCGCGGCCACGGCCGCGAATAGCAGAATTCAATATTTTTGAATTGGGAATTATTTAATTTTTTTGAGACTTTTTTCATTGGGAGTTGTTTCATTCTTTGTTGGGAGTTATTTTATTACTATGAATTAACTCCCAAATGTTGGAGCTTATTTCATTTGGAGTTATTTTATTGGGCCTTATTTCATTTGGGAGTAATTTCACGGTACCCAGATATTGCCCTAAAAATAAGCTGATATTTTACTCTTCTGTTTTGTTTTAAAAAAACAAAAAAAATATTGTTTGTCCTTTTATAACATTTGTTAAAAAAAATTGTTAAAATGGAAACTGGAAAATAGAAAAAAATAGTGTGGCATATTTGTGTTCTATTCTGGGCATAAAAAAACGCATATTTTCGGGGTTATGGTAAAAATAAAAAATAAATTAAATTGGGTAAATTATTGTGTAAACTGAGTTTCTTTTGTAAACAAAACATCTGAGTCAGAAGGGCATTTTTAAAATTTTAAACGCAAACATTTTTTGAACTTTTTAAAAACTTTGCAAAATTAAATTATTTTGTTTCTAATTTTTTTTTATAAAAAAACATGGCTTGAGATCATACTTAGGTATTTAGAATGAATCTTTACTACGGACTAAATTTATAAAGTGATAAAATGCAGCTTTTTCCAAACACATTTCACTTTGTGAAAACTAAAGCACTGTATAATTTCCGACCAAACGTATGTTAATTAGCTTTATACTAAAATCGAAATGGCACCAAAAAGTGTTAAGTACTTTAAATTTTATGGAGCAAACAAAATTTTCATAACCTCAAAAAGTATCCCGATATAAAATTTTCAATTTTGCAAATTTAAAAGTATTTACTATGATTTTCCGCAAATAGGTAACCCTAAACTAATTTAATATCATTAAACACTTAACTGCGTGGTCAGAAAAAAAACTTTGCCTGTTGCGTCGAAATTAAAAAACACATTCAGAGTGGACGTCTATATACGTCTTACGCAACAGACTAGAGTTTTGATAAAATGTACGTTACGCAGTAGAGAGTTTAAACAGGCAAAAAATGCGTGATTTTTCAAAGGAACCCCGGTTATCTTTTTAAGTTCTAATATATGACAAAACATTTCTTTGAGTATATTTTTATGTTTTTTTGGTGGTTTAGTATATATTTTGAAGTGTGGCAAACACAATAAGATTTGTAAATTTATGTAGCTTTAATTAAATCCAAGCAAAAACTTTAATATTTTTAGTTTTCTCGTAATTTAAAACCGCCAAAGATTTTGCGCCGTTAAAGAGGAAAATTTTTAAATTTCGTCTTATATTGAAACGAACACAATTTTCATAAATCTGTAAAATATACAAAAATGTTTTAATTTTTGTATTAAAAATACAAAAATGTTTTTTTTTTCGACTTTCTATATTTTCAAATATTTAGTTACAAAAATCTAATATGATATTAGATTCTATTTGTTGCTTTTCAAAAAGTTTGGTCATTTTCATGATAGACAATACAATTATTTCATTGGCATCACCCAAATCTTCAGTTTTCTGCAATAGAAAAAGATAATTGGCTTTACTCAAACCGAGGCATTACATACAACAGACAAATAAACTCTATGAGAATCGTTTTGTCCGCCTTAGTAGATACCCAGCAAAGAATAGTCCTTATCCAGAAGCGCTTCCGGAAGGCATTATTTATTTACGAAGCGCTTCCAAAGCAAATCCAGAAGGCATGATTTTTGTGTGCGATGTCCCACGTTGTATGTTTTCTTTTAAGCAGGTGAAAAGCGCTTCTCTCATGTGCTCTTAGTAGCAATAAATTCCTGCCTTCTTAGGCAATAAGAATCGCTTTTTTGTGTGTTGACAACATTATTGTTTCATGGTATGCATTCTTTATTGCATCATTGTAAGCAATATTCACTGCTTTAAAGAAGGGAAGCACAGCAGAATACCTTCCTTAATTGCTGTATTGTATGCAAGGAGGTGGAGAGATATTTTGGAAGCATACAGATGTAGTTACTGCTTACCAAATCCAGGTTATTTTTTGCTGAGATTTTACCACTCACAATCAGCAAACATGTTATTTCAGACAACGAGAATAATATGCGTGACAAGAAGCTGGAGGAAATTTTTGTTTTATTTTTCGTTAAACAAATTTACATATAAATTGCGTCTGTGTATCTTTTTTTTTTTGAATTTTTTTTTATTGTTTCTTAACACATACAACCAAAAATTTGTTGTCGCGTTGAAATGTAAATAAATCAAGGATTTTCTAGGATTTCCAAATATCCACATGAATATATAAAAACCGAATATGCCAAATACTCACACTCACAGCTTTAATTTATATGGCTTTTCAACAACAATTTGCATTTACAGGATAAAAATAATAATAAAAAAAAAAAAATATATATAATACACATTCACTGAATGAACATATCAAACACGATTTAATTACAAGTACTAACTACACTGGAGTCCATACAGCAATAAAAGTAGACATTCGTTAAGGTAAATGATTTGAGGTTTTAAAATAAATTGAACAACAGAAGATACAAAATTCAGTCTTAAATTGCACTACACGACAGGCAAATAAACTGGCTTTGAAACACATAATTTTTGGTAGACCTATGTATACTGAATCCAAATGTTGCAAAAAAAATCTCATTTCCACTTTTGAAATATTGTGCTTTTTATATTTACATAATTTTCGTATATTTTGCCTAATTAAAAAATTTTTTTGTTTTAATTTTTCATAAGCTAGTATGGCCTAATTTTTCCAATGTAAATAAAAAAAATATATTTATTACATTATCCCCGATGTTTCGTCAATTTTATGTTGACTTTTTCAAAGGGTCGTAATAAAATTAAAAGTTTCACATTAAAACATTAAACATTTAACATAACCTTTTAACATTAACATTAAACATAAATTTTATTACACTAAGCTTAAAGTTAGTCTCACAGAATTTAGTTAGATTAGATTACACAAGGCAACAATTTTGAAAAAATTTTAGGGGCTTTGAAAACCACTATACAATTTTGATGTATTGTGGTCCCAGTAGTACAAATATGGTTCAATTTTGAAATTCTATGGAGAGGTTTTTTTTTTAAAAATTTTTAATTAAAATTATAAATTTTTTTAGACGTTTCTCCACATAATTAATGATAACTAAAAAAAAATTAGTCCGATATTATTCAAATAAATTGAAAAACTGAAATTTACATAGCCTTTAATCCGTTAATATATTGCGTTTCAATCGGCTCAGTAGTTTCGGAGTTATAATAAAAAATTGAGGGAAAAAATATTTTTTTTACGTGAAAATAGCTAATTTTTTTGTTTTAAAAAAATCATAAAAAATCGAAAACGGCAAAAATCGTTCAGATTTATTGCTTTATCGCAAAGCCACATGTAATAGGAACAAAATGAGATATCGATCATAAAAATCGATTGATTTTTTTCGAATTTATTCACAATTAAGTGAATTCGCTCATTTTCACCAAATTTTAGTTTTTTGTCTGATATACATAAAATTGAGTAGTTAATGTTCTTCTTTCGATTGATTGAATTTTGAAAACATTTTCCCCATGCTATGTACAAATTTTCACATCAAAAATGCATTACATAGTAACATTCGTGTATTTTTTGGCAAACCCTACCTAGAATATACTGATTCTATTCTTCGGAAAGACATTTGTGTTGGATGAGCTTAAATGTAAATAAATAAATAAATTAAATAGTAGAAAATTTATATTTTATTATTCACATTTATTATAATAAATAAAACAAGAAAATAAATAAATAAATATGTATTATAAACTACAAACTCTGAAATTTTCTTTTAGTCGATTTTCTACTATTGTTGAATAACGAAGTGTTACTCTGAATACTCCAGCAAAAATCAGCCATCATGTGTGCATCCCAGCGACCCTGGTATCGTTCCTCCATTGTCCGGATATCTTGGTGGAATCGTTCGCCCTGTTCTTCACTCAAGTCTTCTAGATTTTCAGGAAAACGATCTAAGTGACTGTGCAGGTAGTGTACTTTGATGCTCATGTTGCATCCAAGATTCTGGAAGTGAGTTAACATCTCTTCAACGTGCGCAACGTAATCATCACCCTTGTTATTTCCTAAGAAATTTTGAATAACCCATACAAACGAATCCCATGCATTCTTCTCAATTTCTGACATTGAACTGCCAAATTCAGTATCGTTCACCAATTGCGAATTTGTGGGCCATCAAATATGCTTTTTGTACTTAAACAAAAATAACACTCGGATGCGTGGTTCGCTGTTTCTCTCCATAGCATAGGCTTCAAAATTTCCAAGTGTCGTCTGTAAAATGAAAAAAAAAAATTGAAATCAGGAATATGAAGAATTCAAATTTTAATTAAGAAATATTGTAATTATAAAATATTCCAAATCTATTAATTTATACTTACTTTACGTTAGAAGACTTCATAGATAAATTCAATCGACATGGAATGCATATAGTACTCGGTGTCCAATGCTGGTTCAAATTGTGCGGATAGATATTATAGCAATCTTGATATGACTTTTGCAATGAAGTTAAGAACCACTTCCGTTTTTTCCCGGTGATATATTGGCCGCACACATAACAAAATAAATCTGGATCGTTTTTACATGAAAATGTTCTGGCTTTCTGGCTCATTTTTATTAATATTTGAAAATTGTTTTTAACTTCTAAGCTGTATGACTCTAATTTTTGTGTAGGTATTAAATGATGTTTGCGTTATCGCAAACACTTCTTGAATGAAATAAAAAGGGTCAAGGAGATCTTATAAATACTGATACTATAATTTGGGATAACCCTTTGTGTGGATACAGTTTGTGTGTGCTGCAAATTTTTTATTATTCCCAAGAATCCTAAAAAACATTAAGGACTTTTAGGAAAAAAAAAAATTATCCGTTACAGGTAGCTAACGGAAAATAAGAGCACTTCAGCGTACACGCACATTTATTTACTATCCTACCGCAATCGTAAAAATTAAACAATCTTTTGTTTATTACTTATTTTTTTTTAATTATTAGAATCATAAAAATGTCATAGAGGTTTTTCCCAAAGGGGTTTTGCCAAAATGCGTGTCGTAAAATGCACCTGAGTTTTATGTTCTGCATTTTCATTATGTAGGTACAATTTTCTACAGTGCTTGTAAATATGCGATACCTTCAATTAATTGTAAATAAAAATGTAAAGCATGCATCGATTTTTATGATCCATATCTAGTTTAATTCGCATGATATGTAGCTTTACTACAAAAAAATAAAAAGTAATATTTTTTGCAGTTTTCGATTTTTTCCAGATTTTTGTTTTTCAAATTTTTTTTTTTTGCTAACAATTTGTTTCATAACTTTGAAACTATTGATCGCATTAAAAAAATTTGTACAGTTCTTTAAAGATATTGTAAACCTTAATTTTTGTAAATTTAATTTGACAAAATCGGACTAGTTGTTTTTGAGTTATGACAACATAAGTGGAGAAATGGCTCAAAATATTGTCAATTTTAAAAAAAAATTTTTTTAAAAAAAAATTATCCATAGAATTGAAAAATTTTACCATTTTTGTACTTAGGCAGCCATGATGCATCAAATCTATATAGTGGTTAGTCAAGCCTTTTTTTGCTGTTGACCTGTGTTATTATTTTTTTTTTTTTTTTGGAAATCATGAACTTTTTTTAATAATATAAATCTACACAATATTATCGTTAAAAAAAATCACGATTTTTTGGTAACATTTCGAAATATAAAGGAAAAAATATAAATGAATTATGTAAATATAAAAACGTCGATATTTCACAAAATTCAAAAGAGAAAAAAATAAAATTACAGATTTGGATTCAGCATACCTATTAACCCTTTCCACTGCCGACTTTCTGTTTGTGGATATATTTCTAGTTGGACTTCAGATTCTTCTTTGATATCCTTAAATTACAAAGAAAAATATTGATATGTATGCCCCCTCCCCCTCCTAACCGACAAAAAATGGGTCCGGAATTTTTTTTAAACTTCCCCGCCCACTTTACCACCAAAACATTCCATTATCCGAAAATGCTTTGTTTGATTTTGTTCTGGTCATTAGATGAAGCTACTTGCCAATTTCAAGTTTCTAGCTTTGCTAGTTTATGAGATAAATTAAACTCCCATTTTTTCGGGGATAACAAATATCGCCACTATGTTTCGCTGATGAGCAGATTATGCATATAATGATTATTTTTCAAAACCAATATCCTAATGAACATATTAAAACAAAAATATAACATCTTTTTGCATTATCAAATCTTTTATAATTTTTTTAAAAATGTGTACACTGCAGTCTACAGGGTAGTCATTGTACTTCAATGTCAGGTTGTTAAAAAAAGATTACATTTGTAGAGTACTGTTATTAAAAAAAAGTAATAAACTCTGTTTTCAAACTTCGGACAAACGATGATCATCATTGTTGGAACTTATAGTATTTCTTTTAAGTGGAAACGAAAAACTTAGAGAATCTTTTATATTAAAATACTCCGACTAAAGTTCTAATGACAAAAAGCCTCCTACCAGATAAAGTGTTCTCTCTATATGCATTTCAAACATCAATAAATGTTTTTTAACCACAAATTTATGTTAAGTTTTCGATTAGTTTGTTATTGTAAATTTACATAATAACAACGAGAAGCGTGTTGATGCATGCGTTTTGTCAATCATTTACATAATAATTAAATTTATCTTAAATGCATTAAATAAACCAAAAACAAAAGATAATAATTTTATGATAAACGATTCATTTACCAACTCACATTGCAAACTAATTTTAAATACATGTTATAATATTAGGGTGGGTCAATTTTTTTGCCTACTAAGCGTATAGCAAAATCGTAATCTACGGAAAATTCTAAGAACTTTCCCCAAAGAAACCATGGTTCTAAAATCAAAATCGAGCTTCCGGTTTTTTAAAAACAAAATTTGGTGCTCAGGAAATCAGAAAATAATGCTATTTTTTTGGAAATATTCATTGCAATTCATTGCAATTGGTGAATAGTTGACCTGTAACGCTGGAAGAGTGCTTATTTTAAAGGAAATTTTCTCAGCTTTCTATATATGTCCTCATTTATAGAAAATTATTTACCCAAATAATGGTTTTGGAGGTTTATGTTAAATAACAATAGTCAAACTGTTAAAAACCTAAAACTGTTACAATTTTTCTACCTAAAACTTAAAAAAAAAAATAATTTAACTAAATTGGTATTCAAAATTGAATTAAAACAAGTAATTGAACTTAAAATTGGTTAAAAGAAAATTTATTTAACAAAACCTAAGTCAAAACTGAAAACGAAAAAATTAAAAAAAAATATAATTTTTTTTTAAAACTAACTTTTTTATTTAAAAAGCTTTTTATTTAAAAAACTTAAAAAAAAACATAAATCAAAAAATAATACTGAAAAATGTATACATCGGCCAAACCGGGAATCGAACCCTGGGATCCTGTGTCACAAATCACGACATAACCACTACACAACAGCACTTGTTAACTAATGCGTGCCGGCTGCCTAGGTTCGAATCCTGGCAATGCCCATCAAATTGATTTATTTTTTTGTTTGCTTTTTTTTTAATTTAATTTAAAAAAAATATACGAAAAATATTATTTTCATCGTTTTTATGTTAAAATGTAATTAAAAAAAAAAAATGTAAATAAAACAAAAAAGATTAAAATATTTTTTTTTCTTATTTTGTTATTGAAATCCTCTTTTTTATTTAAACAATTAATTAACTTTTTATTTAAAAATTATTAAACTAAATAAAATATTAAAAAAAAAATATTGGCCAAACCGGGGTAACTAATTTTAGCTTCGACCTATAGCGGCAATTTACATACAAGATCTTTTTTGCTATCCACTCGTGGTATTCTTTTGCGGCTTTCAATAGTAACTGCCAAAATATCATCGCGATTACTTTCTATTGCACGCCAGGAAACATTGGTAAGCAACTGTACACTCAAAAAAAAAAGTTTGTAAAGTCAGCAAAAAATTTTGCTGAGTCAGCAAAATTTTAGTCAGGAGGATGCTTGCAAAAAAGTTGCTAATGTCAGCAAAATCTTTTGCTGAAAATCAGCGAGCTGATTTTTAGCAACAAAATTTGTAGATTCAGCAAAAGTTTTGCTAACACTTAGTAGATTAGAAATAAAAAAGCGTTGGTAAAAATTAATAAATTTTTTCCTGAATTTTAGTAGACTGAAATAAACGCAAAAAATTTGTAGAAAAATTGTAATTTAGTTAATTTATTTGCTGAAAATCATAAAACATATTTTAGTGATTCTTTTAAAAATAATTAACTATAATAACGAAATATAAAAATTTTCATTTTCCACATTGACGACATGAATTTATTTAATATCTGAAAATATATAGAAATAAATATATATAACATAACAAAAATTGTCTTTCAATTATTTACATCAATGGTTGTCTAAATGATGCTATCGTTTAAATGATGCTATCGCAACTGCCGAAGATAATTATAGAAACGAAATGAAAAAATAAACAAAAACAAACGAAACGAAAAAAACAACCCTTTTTGCAATAAGAAAAAGGAACCATAAAAAGTCTACCTATGATGTGTTTCTTTGTCTTTCAATTTACTCTGTCTGTGTGTCTTTGTCTTTCAATTTACTCTGTCTGCATTTCATTTTCCTCTTCTCTACTACATCTTGACATGCCGCGACATCTACTTCATTCTGCGTATATCTTTCAATCTGGTTGTCGGCCACACTATTAATGTGCTTATCAGCACAATTTTTTTTTAGCAAAATTAATTAGTAAAACATTAGTATATTAGTAAAGCATTAGTATAAAACAGTTAAGTGCTGAATAAGTATAACAAAAATTTTAGCTGAAAACACGATTTTAGCAAAAAATGTTGCTAAAAAATAGTATACCTGATTTACAAGACGTTTTACTAACTTTTCTACTAACTTATTTTTTTGAGTGTGCAAATCGCTCAGTTTCCTGAATATGTGACGGTATTCCTAGATCAGAAAGCGGTGGATCATCGAATTCAATGTATTCCAACAAATGTTCGTAGGGGATATTTGTAGTAAATGGGGGCTCAGGCAAAATACTATCGTCATCTAAGGCAATCATATCAACATAGTCTGAGCAATCAAAATTTATTTTAGGTTTTTCGTAAGCTCTAAGTGTTGACGGATCCCAAAGATTGTTACGAAAATGCAAAATTTTCTTAATGCATCTCTCACGCACGGATTTTCTGTCGTCGAAAATCATTGTCAATAAAACATTTTACGGGTGAGCAAAGTATCCATTGTTTGGCACAACCTTAACAACCTTATTAACAATCTCTCTATGACTTGGCGGTAAATATTGCGTCGACCGTAAAAACTTAAATAAAAGTGCACTCCCGTAGATGACTGAGCTATAGAATTTCACATTAAAGTACATTGGCACATAAACTCTCATAATAAATTCTGTTAGTATTTTCAGGTTTTCCGATGGTGATTTAGTTGTTACATATAATTGCAAATTCTGCTGGCTTTTGTTAACCATCGAGAGTGGACTATTGGTCCCGGCTTTATGTTGGCTAAATCTTCGGGGCAGAAAACCACTTGCAACTGCATTAGCTATGCGATATAAATACTTTACGTCCGTCGAAAGTGTCTGTTTAACTTCAGTTTCTAATGGTGGTGGCATGCTTCCCAAAGAAATTGGTTGAAAATCTGTAACAACCTACGACAATTTTTTATTTTTTTTTTTAAATAAATTGAAATTTATACAACGATTTTATAAAAGTCTAGCTAAAATATATATTTGCCTACCTTTTGCTGCTCGCAAGTTTCTATCAGCTTAGTCAAAATACCACTGGAAGTTCTAGGCCCGCTTGTGGTTTATTGCTCTAGCGAGGAGAACAAATGTCGAAATGGTAACTCATTAAAATGTAGCAAACAGACAAACCAATGTAATATTCTATTTAACATCGTCTCGAACCTTCGAAGTATTCCATTTTGACTTCCAATATTAGTGACTTCACCATCGCAGCAAATCCCGATCAAATAAGAAAATGATGAGTTCTTTTCCACAAAGAAGTCGTAAATATGCTTCTACTTGGTCTCAGCGTTTTCAGCATTAACTTTTATGTGACCTAACAATTTTGTTTCTGGCTCCTGAACAATGACTATATGTGGCTCTTTGACTAGGTTTGTATGATACTTGCCTCCAATATTAACCCTTGATAAGGAATTAAAAATAAAAAGCTTTTTAAATAAAAAAGTGAGTTTTCAGTTTTGACTTAGGTTTTGTTAAATAAATTTTCTTTTAACCAATTTTAAGTTCAATTACTTTTTTTAATTCAATTTTGAATACCAATTTAGTTAAATAATTTTTTTTTTAAGTTTTAGGTAGAAAAAAATCGTAATAGTTTTAGGTTTTTAACAGTTTGACTATTGTTATTTTAACATAAACCTCCAAAACCATTATTTGGGTAAACATTTTTCTATAAATGAGGACATATATAGAAAGCTGAGAAAATTTCCTTTAAAATAAGCCCTCTTCCAGCGTTACAGGTCAACTATTCACCAATTGCAATGAATATTTCCAAAAAAATAGCATTATTTTCGGATTTCCGGAGCACCAAATTTTCTCTTAAAAAACCGGAAGCTCGTATTTAATTTTAGAACCATGGCTTCTTTGGGGAAAGTTCTTAGAATTTTCTATAGATTACGACCTTGCTATACGCTTTGTCATGTTTTTCGGTCCCGAACAAATTGACCCACCCTAATACTCATAATTACAAATTATATACTATTATCCTAACCGAGCACTAGCTACTATGGCCTCTGGTGGGAATCGAACCCACGACCCCCGCACTGTAAGCCACCACGTTAGCCCTACACCATACGTCTGAGGTGAAAATCGAGCTCCCACATTTTGACTTTTTAGCCGTATTTTGTGAAAGTAACAATGTGTGTGATGGACATATCTCAGGAAGTAGGAGGAGCTTTTCCAAGATTATGGCATTAAACTCTTCTTTGGAAGATTCTCTAGCAGATTAATGCATCAATCATATTTGTGGGTGGGGTTTAAGGGGTTAATTTTTATTTTTTTAATTCAAAATATGACTTTTTCACCGTAGACGTATGGTCTAGTGGACTATTTTGCTCAGTACAATCCCAAGAATCAGAAATGCAAAGCGCCCATTAAGATTTTTTTCCTTCCATACTAATCGCCCCACCCTAGTGTGGATATATCTATTTCAGGAATTTTCTAGGTTCCCATCATCAGAACACGTTTAGAAAGAAGTGACAATCCCATGCAAAACATTAAACATTCATATAAACTAGATTTCTCATTAAATGAGAACTGATATATGAGCTCGATGTTAAAGATTATCACCATTGATCAAAAATAAATTCAAACTGAAAATTATTCAATACACTTGAATAATTTTCAGTTTCATTGCACAATTAAAGGTCGAGAAAACATAATTTTTATTTTTAATAAAAATTATATCAAACTTGTATTAATGACAATCTACGGTCTTGTTTACTCCCCCTTTACATCTTGATTTAAAACATAGCAAAACAAGTGTGAAAATAAAAATGGCAAAAAAACAAAAATCGTGTATTGTATATCTACCAAAGGTATACCTTGCATATAACAAAACGAGTTTTCAATTTATTTTTGAGCAATTTTGATTTCTGGGATATTTTTATTTTTCATATTGACAGCAAATATTTTTGATTTCCCGCCTTTTAAAAAAAAAAAAATTGTTATATGTACAATGTACACACACATATAAGTTTTTAATTATTAAAACAAGTTTTTCAATCATATTGTAATAATTGTTCCCTAAAGAAGTCACCCAATGTGGAGACGAAATATTGGAAACGAATAATTATAATAGGTTCCCATCATGAGGACACGTTTTAAGATTATTTGAACATAATTTACATAAAACATAATTATCAAAGCTAGGCAAAAATTTTAAACAGCAGGGCACACAGCTAGTAAACTAATCACCACATCGGAATGGTTTGGATGTAAAACCTTTTAAAATACAGCTGGTGCAAGAATTTAAGCCACACGACCCTACAACAACGGCTAACTTTAGGTGAATTTGCGCTGGCAAAGTTGGATGAAGATCCACTTTTTTTTTATCAGAAATTTGTGTTCAGCGACGAAGCCCATTTCTGGTTGAATGGATACGTGAACAAGCTAAATTGCTGTATTTGGTGTGAAGAGCTGCCAGAAGAATTGCAAGAACTACCAACGCATCCCGAAAAATGCACTGTTTGGTGTGTATTATGGGCCGACGCACTATGCTTCGTTCCCATATAACGAAGGGACAAAAATAGAAGGAGTAGTCAGATATTTTTGAAATTTGGTGCACTAGCATAAAATAGCTTAGTTAAGAAAAATAAGAATTTTTGGAAAAATCGGCCCTAGGACACGCCTACCTCCCATGTGTCCTGAAATTGAAAAATATAATTTTAGCTTCAATAATGCCCACAAAATTACAAAGAGTGGTCATGCTGATACACATGCAACTAGCAACGTGTGTGTAAATTTTTATTTAAATCGGACTAAGGACTCAAGGTCCTGCTATATATCCTTTTTCTTAAAAACGCTACCACTCCTAAAAAAATTGTCTGATCGTAATAAATTTTGGTATGTAAATTGATATTTGCAAGATGTATATTTGTGCCAAATTTGGGTAGAATCGGATTGTCAATGTGGAAAATACAAAAACATCATTTATTGAAAAATAGGATAAACCGTTTAAAATGCTCTTGCAAAAATAAACTATAAGGATATTTGAAAGATAACATAAATGAAAAAATTAAAGAGGAAAACTAGCAATGTAAACGTCATTAAAAAATTATGAAAATATCATATCGCACACACAGAAAAATAAAGTGTCAACCGAATTGAAAAGTGTATATTAATGGTAACAACTTATAAATTTAGTTAGTAAAACGATATTTACATTAGATTTACGAATAATTTGGGTGTTGCAACTAAAATTCACATGAATTAACCGAACTTCGTTGTGAAGACTAATGTTAAGTTGTACCAACAGTCTGAAATTTGTAATAACATAATTTGAGTCGTAGTAACCGGAATTCAGTTGGCAAATAGCAAAATTTTTTTCTGTGTGCACTTCCATCAAAAATTTTATTTTTCCACTTTTCGAAAAAAATCGACGAGTAGTATTCATATCCGCTGTAAAAATATCGTGCTATTTTGCCTACTTTTTGATAATGAAATGGTTGGTTTAAAAATTCTTTTTCATGTGCCTTTAATATTAAATTTAAAATTGTTTTGCTTCTACTGAACATTTTGAGTTAATACCCTCCTGTTGATTAAGTGCGATATATTTTGATAAAAAATTAAAATTATATCTGCTTTCTCTCCATAACTTATTCACTTTACTATTAAAAAACTGAATACTTTGTATTAAGTTTTTTTTGTTAAAATATGAATCGCCTATCTTATGTTCTACATATTTATACACCTCTGATATTTTATTGTTTGAGGATGCTGCTATCCAACAATCAATTACATCGGAATTTTTTAAAATATTTGCCATCACCACAGATTAGTTACATTAATTTATAAATTTATTTTTTAAACCTTGTTTACATTACAAATAGAGATGGACCCGTTAGTATTTTCATCCACTAGCGCTCACGATCACTTATGTTAAAGGCAATTAAATTTGTAACACTTACGGTTTTTATACAATTGAAACTTTATAGAAAATAAAAATTTCTCTCGCATTTCCGAAAATTTAATATAAGGTGGCGCAAAAGTAATCCTCCTATCAGAAAATGCTATACATAATAAATACATAATAAAAAAAAAACATAGGAAGGTTATTTTTGAGCCACCTTATATATGGTCGTATTAGCGCTGCTGGAATATAGTTACTATCACACGCGTGTATTGTTACTTAAAACCAAATGTGTCACGCTATCATCTCTAATTTGAAAAATATAAATAACGGCAAATAATATGATAAAGCAAAACAAAAATATGAAACAAAAAAAACTTCAAAATCGAAGTCAATCGCAACTTACACTTTAAAATAGTAATTTAAATATGAAACAGAATCTAATTTATAGTTTAATTGGATCTAACTAATTATTAATGAGATATTTTACATAACTTAAAGCTACAGTTGCATACACTGTTCAACAAATTTTGGGTTTCCGAGTTTATCTTAAATGTTAAACGTGTTAGTGGTGTTCTATGAGGAGGGGCTGAAATGACCCCTAAAAATGGCAGATAGAGGGTTAATTAGTTCTATGAAAAGAACCGTCATCAAATTTTATTAAAATCATCTATTAACCTTATATTAGATTTAATACATTTTTTTTTGACTTACTCAAAACGCCTTAAAAAAAATTAAAAATTTCAGTGGGCCATAAAAAAAGAACTCGAGCTAAATTTTGAAAATACTTCAGTGGTTTTGGTCTACTAATGATATAATTAAATTTTTTTATTTTTCAACATTCAAATATAAAATCGTGTTGCACAATGATATTAAACACTCTTAAATGCCTGATATTTGAGTAAAAATCATAAAATTAGGCATATCAAAAAACGCATTTTTTTTTAAGTTGTGGTAAAAAATAGGCACTAATTTTTGAATACCCTGTTAGCTAAGAGTATAAACTTACAAAAACAGAAAAAAAAATATCTAATTTTATATAATTTTTTTTCATACTCCATCAAACTTAAGTAATTTTTGAATTTTCAACAAAAAAAAATGTGTTTTTCAGAGCAATAAAAAAAGTTATTTGTAAATAAATACAAAATTATAAATTTTAATTTAACTGCAAATATATCAAAGTACTTGAAAACCAAATTTCGAGCGACTTTTTAAAAAAAATGAATTTTTCAGAATTATTTTTGTGAAACAACTAAAACTCATTTTTCTGTTAAGTAATTTTTGCAAGAAATTATCTGCTTTTAACGCCCTCTCGTGGTGGCAAAAGCAATCAGAAAAATTTTTTTTGTTAACATTTATTTGAGATACCTTATTATCTTTCAAAAAATCTGTATTTAAAAACAATTTGAGACAAAATTTTTTTTTGATTTTGTCTATGGGACAAAGCATAGTGCGACGGCATCTTTGGACCGTATCTTTGGACGAAGGCAAGAACGTTACTGTGAATTTCAAGCGCTACCATGCGATGATCACAATATTTTTTTTGCCCAAAATGGAAGAGCTGGACTTGATCAACATGTGGTTTCAACAATACGGTGTCACATAGCACGCGAAACAATGGCCCAATTGAGGGGCGAGTTCGGTGAACAGTTTATTTCACATTTGGGGCCGGTAAATTGGTCGCCTAGATCGCGCGATTATAATGAATATTCATTCGTTAGATACCGGCCGATATGTTGGAGAGAGTATGCTAAAATTGGACCCAGCGTATGAACCATTTGAGGCGTAACCGCGTTCTATCAACTCAAATAAAGATTTCATATATATCTCTAAATTTAATTTTTGTTTTTTTTTAATCAAATACGAAAGCTCTGAAAAAAATCAATCTTTATCTAACACTTACCTTCCATTCCATGTTTAGGTAAAATTGAAGTTGGTAGAGGTCGAAAATTGGTGATTGGAAAAAAAATTTCTATTATTAGCACAATCGTTTGATCGAAATCAACGAGCTGATTTTTAACCCAGCGACGGAATTTTTTTTTTTGAAAACTTAAATTTTTTTTCGAAACTTAAATCTTTATAGGGTTCTTAACATTTTTTATAAAATAACTTTTTTTTTTAAACCTATAGATTTTCCGGAATTGGGTGTCCTTTTAAACGTACTGTCCAAAGATAGTACACTTTGCGCTGTAATACAGCATTACGCAAGCTTTCCATTTATTTATTGTTTAACTAAGAGGTTACTCTTATTAATTTTTAAGCAAAAAATAACAATTAACTGGATGTAGATGATTTACTTACATGTTTTTTCCATTACGCACTATTAGAAAAAATCACTATTCGCAAAGCACTCAATAAGCAGTTAAAATACCCGGAACTGCTGTCACCAACTGACGCTTTCGATCTGCGAAGCTAAATAACAAAGCATAAACAATAATAATATAAAAAAATATGTCCAGAAATGCAAGTGCACAACGGCGCTTTTCTCTCATTTGTCAGATGGTCTTTTAAAAGGGCGGTTGCGATTCTTTTAAAAATATTTTACAATATGTTACAAAATATAAAAATGTTCATTCTCCCACATTGACGAAATTAATTAATTGATTATCTGAAAATATATAAAAATAATTGTACATAACATAAAAAATTATACATCAGTGGTTGTCTAAATATACAACCCTTTTTTTGAATAAAAAAAGGAAACATAAATAATTACCTTAGATGTGTGTCCTTGCCATTCCCTATAATCTGCCAACCTAAACGTATATTTGTTTGCAATTTGACCACACTATATTAGTAAGCACTTTGAAAATTTAGTTTACAAATACACATTTAATGTTTATTAAATTTAAATATTTTATTCTATCTTTAATTTTAGTAATAGGCAATTACTTTGACAAGCCGGTGACATCACAAAATAAAAAATTGTTTAATCCCCATATGTATTCATATTGTTAGCGTTCTTTTGTATGAAAAACAGATACAAAACTCTTCCTTGGTTGATTTTTTCATATGTGTTACAAGAGTTTTTTTACTATAATTTTCCTCGTCACTAATACATATTGACATGCAGCGACATAGACTTGATTCTGCGTATACCTTTCAATCTGGTTGTTGTTCACAGTTTTAATATGCTTATCAGCAGAATTTTTTTAGCAAAAGAAAATAATAAAATATTAGTAAAACATTAGTTCAAAACAGTTAGGCGCAGAATAAGTATAATTAAAACTTTTGCTTAAAACATAATTTCAGCAAAAGAATGATTTGAAAAATAGTACACATGATTTACAAGACATTTTACGAACTATTCTACTAACTCATTTTTTGGAGTGTACTTAATTCTAAAAAAGTCATATAATAACCCTGCGGGAAATGAACCAGTCACTGGTATAGTCACGTGACTAGAGCTTTGTGTGTATGAACCTGTCCTAGTTTCAGTTCTGTTATATGAAATTGACCGGTACTTTTAACATGGGCTTGTCATAGGAGGTGGCAATTGCTACCATTGGAGCACCTTGTGACGTGGCGAATAACTTGACGAAGGTTACCTATCACCGTACCGACTGAATTTAAGAAGCTACTGGACAAGTTAGAAGTAGGCAGTGTAAAAGTATGATAATCTTAGGATTTGTGTGACAAGCAACAGGACCAGTGTTAAAATAATTATCACGTGACTGGTGTAGGTTTACTAATCGTAGAACTGGAGAACAGCTTTGGATGGAATACTAGTCACATATTAAGCGTAATGTGTGCTGTTACTGAGGTAGTTTGAATGGATTAGATTTGTGAAGTACCACTGCGCTGGTCTAGGGAGTACATGTTGCCGGGTATACGAAAAATAATTAGCAAATAACCTTTTACTTTTTATTCACCTTGTGTCATATTATATACGAGTTGCTAAATTGTCCGTCCGAAACCAGTCACTAAACTTCCCCAAAACAGTGTTCATAAAACCTTAAAAAAAGCACAACACAAATCAATTTTAAAATAAGTTTATTTTAGTATTACACCCGATTTGTAGCAGTCAAGGGACTGAATCCTTTGGCACTAATTACCATGTTTTCATCAACTGCTAACGGGATTGAACCAGTTCAAAGACCAGTAAGAACTTCAACTGCATCGGCCCTAGTTGCTTCAGTACACTATAATGTTATGTTACTTTTTCTCCAGTTACATGATATACCTGATACCAACTTGTCAATGTTTTGTCACCATTACTATAGTCACGTGATTGGTCGTTTCACATAAATTAACACTTTTTGGTACACCACAATTTCGGTTTCACCAGTTTAGTGACGTGCCACCCAATCATATATCACAAAATCGTCACTTTGGATCAATCGACCCTTCATTTCCCGCAGGGAATATCTGCAATAAGTTAGAACACAAATGTGTTACTTTTAATCAACAATTTGCTACTTAAAAAAAAAAAAAATCACTCAAAATTACTGGTCCGATCATCTAGTGTTAATTATTTACAAATAAATTATAAAAAGTCCAGCAAAATTTTCCATTTAAATGAATTGTGAATAAAACAATTTATTTTCCTTCTTTGCCCCTTTTTTAGGAAGGTTCAACCAAAAACGATGTTTATCATTCCCTGTTTCTCCATGAGTAATTCCTTGGATTGTATATGGGAACCGGTTGTAAAAAATATTCCTAGGGTGCTTTGTACAAAATAAAATAATTATAAGAGAATTGTGTTTTTTCCTGGTAAAATATGTTCAGAAGGATAAAAAGCACAACTGCGTTCTTAAAACAAAACTTTTAATTTTGTGGCATTACGTATTACAAGTTTATAAAGTTTGACAGTATCAGGAGGGTTATTAAATTCTAATTTAAAAAGTGAATTTAATATTTAATTAATTTCAATATCAACTCAATGTTGGTACATCATCAAAATTAAACATTTGAAAAGTTTATGTTTCAACACACACATACTCCCCATTGGGCTTTATGTGCCTTCTGTAAGTTTAAAATACAAAACAAAATTTTTAACATAAAATGTAATTAAAAATTTTAATACTTTAATCTGTTTTATTATCAAATATCATGATTTATATTAATTAGTCCTAATTCATGTACATACTTACAATCACATACTGGTAAAGTAGATGTACACAAAATACATATTAGATTATATTACACACTATAAATATGTGTATTTCTACGTTTTATTATAGATAGGCGTTTCACACAAAGCATGTAAATATGTACACATGGGTCCTGTACTGAATATACATTTATAATAGACACATTAATTTATAAAGTCTGTGATACATTCGTATTATTCTATGCACACCCCCACACATATAAACATATTTATGTATATTAGGGTATCCCGTTAACACTCAATGAATTGGTATTAATTATAGTTCTCTCAAAAAAAAAAAAAAAAAAAAAAAAACAAAATATTTTTCAAATATATTATTTGCATATTCAATATGCATTGTGTAAGTGATATTACAAAAGAAATTTTGCAAAAAAACAAAACTTTTTCGGGACAACCTAATGTATATATTACGTTGGCACTTAAACAATGTTTAGTACTAACTGCATATATTAAAGCCGATGTATAAAATGGGTAATTTTTAACTAATTGTTAACTCTATTTGTTTTCATATATTAAAATATACGGGAATGTTCCCTATTGTGGTCTGTTCGCTAAAGTGGAACTTTTGTTTCTTTTTTCGTGTTGTTGCATGAATATGTCAGAACTGTTCTCTGTCATCGAGTTTAATTTCCGCTATAACTATTCGAAAAAAGTTTCGACTTAAATACACTCGATTTTTTTTTTTTTTAATTATATTTTTATTTCAATATATTATTTACAAAATTTACATTTTTTGCCTCAGCGTAAATTAATTGGCTTTATAGAGGCTAGTAGGCAAATATGATATAACGTTTAATAAAAAATAATAACTGCACAGAAAAAATTTTGTTCATAAATAGAACGAATTGTTTTCATTGATTTCAATTCTTAATATGTATGAACAAGTTCATGCTACGTATGAACTTTTTTATTTTTTTTTTTTAATTTTAAAAACTTAGAAAGTCAGAAGAAAATTGTTTTAATTTTCATTTGTTTTTCTTTAATTATGATCTGAAATCATGAGTATTTTCTCCTGGGATATAGTGGTATTGTTCTATTTAACAAATTTGTAATTTATGTACATTATTTAATGTATTTATTCTAAATTTTTTGTATTTAAAATCAATAATAATAAAATGCAGTTATTATGCACATAAAATCTAAAAAAAAAAACCTTATACTATAATGGGAAAATAGATAAAAAATATTTTTTATTATGAAAATTACATAATATAGATAAATTTGGTACATACATATTATAAACATGTTTCGTAATATGTATGAACACATTCATAATCCCAATTAATAGTTTTTTGGAAACTAATTCAGGTTCGGTTTCATATTATGTATGAACAAGTTCGTACTATAAATGAAAAAGTTTTGGGGGAAAAAAATCATGTTCGATTCATACAGTTTATGAAAAAATTCATTCTGTGAATGATTTTTTTTTTCTGTGTATATACAAATGTTAAAAATTTCGGTAATAAAGAAAAACATAAAATATTTACAATGTGTTTTTAATTTTAATTTTCATTTGTAAGAAGTATTTCAACATTTTGCAGCAAATATTGTTTTAAATTACTTTTAAAAGAAGACAAAACAGTTAAATTCTTTAAACTATCTGGAAGTTGATTATACTCATTAGGGCCAGCGAAACAGATACGTTGCTTGGTTAATTCAAGACGACATCTTACAACATTTAAATTCATTGATTGTCTAGTATTTCTTTGAGTATATAACATATTTGGGTTAAATTATATCGAATGGGAGCCAATACCTTTAATACATTTAAACATATATAACAGTAATTGTTGTTTGTATAGGCCCCGTACTGAAAGAATATTTTTAGCAAAATTTTTAAATAAATCAACGCACAGTGGCGCCATTTGAGTTTTTTCGTTGCAAAAATCATAACTTTCGAACTAAATGAGATAATCAACAAATTTAAAAAGCATATGATAGATAATCGATAAACCTATGAAATGAGTGTTTGAAAAGTGTTCTACGCCTCTAAGGTGCCTACTTATAGGTTAGCAAAGTTGATATTTGTAAAAAATTCATTTTCATGGGTAGTAAAATAAAATAATTTTTATTTTTTTAAATTTTTTTATTTTTTTTTTTGTCTCTGTTAAAGGCTTTTATGATTTAAAACTATTCCAGAAAAAATTTAATTTTTTTTTATATTTATTATTAAATTTTTTGTAAAATATTGCTCACAGTCCGTAAAGGAAGGTATATCTAAAAGACTTATCATTTCTGAACTATAATTATTTTCTAACTCTTTTCGTGACTTTATATGCCGCAGTTATGAAATAAGTTGATCGGAAGATGCTGCTAACATGTTGAAGAGATCCTCATTTTGTCTTACCCTTGCTGATTTGAAAGTGTTCAGCAGTCTATATTTTTTATAAAATTTGTTTAGGGACTCCTGTGCTTCTTCAGAAAGCTCTCCAATTGGCAAAGGGTGATATTCAATTATATATTTTCCATGTGACAATATTTTATGAACTGTCGGGGTCAACTTTTTCTGTGGATATAATTTTGCTAAAAGAGATGCAGTTTTCGAGGCATATTCTCCATACTTTGAGAATCAACTTTTTCCTTGCAGTTTAAAATATTCAAGATCGTTCCCAATCTCTTAATGATTTCATTGTCTATTCCAGTGATTCGAGCTACAGCCTCATCATTTTCAAAAAATCTTCTCGAAGTGTTTCCATCGTTTGAGTTTCCGTATCCGTGTAATTAACAAATTAAAAGTAGGACAATATAAAATATTTTAATAAAATAAAACGGGTATAAAGTATAATTCAAAGAGGAGAAATTATTAGGGACATTCATAAAATATATAACTACGGGATTATGATATTTTTTTTTTCAAATATATAGTCTAATCTACCAAATCTAGACTAATCACGGGATAATGATTGTTTTTAAATATATAGTCTAATCTACCTTGAATTAAAAACAAAAATCTACCTAATGTACAAACATTTTCATAATCTACCTTGAATGAAAAACAAAAATCTACCTAACCTTGACTAATAACGGTATTATGGTTGTTTTAAAATATATAGTATAATCTACCTAAAATCATAAACAAAAATCATATATATTAACAATAATAATAAGAATGGGTTTTCGCGTTTATATGTCATTAATTGTCCAAAAATGCATGCGACACCTTTTTTGAACCATGTCTTTTTTCAAAATTTTACCTCTAGCAAAAAATGGGGCAAGGACGGGCAGCTGGAAATTTTTGCAATAGGTAAAGGACTAATCAAAGAACGTATTTTGAAAATATGGCAAATATAGTTTTTAATAGTTTTTTTTTATTTTCCACCAAAGTTGAGAAATATTGAAAAAATGGATAGTTTATAAATATCATAGTACCTGGACCAATAGATAGCAAACAGTCTATTTTTTTTTTTAATCTTCTCTTAATAAATATATCTATCAATAACATTAAAAAGAATGACGAGCCGTTATCTAGTTTTCGAGATTCTGCATCTGAAAGCGGACAAAATTACATAAAAATGTTCTGTTTTTTTTGAACACTAAATATCGGTCAACTTTGAAGGGCTATATCTTCTGAACCAAAAATCTGATTGTAATAAGAGTGGTATATTTGAAATTGTTGGACAATTTCCTATAAAATAGGTTTATTCAGTATTTTTTAGGGGCACATTAAATTTTTGATTTTTACCACCTCACTTGGTCTACAGGCGCTACTGTGCAACGGTGCTATGTCATAACGGCAGGTTAAAAACTATTTTAACGCTTTATTCTGAGCTGATTGGAGCGATTTCATTGTTGAGTTATTTTTAGCACCATATATTACTGGGAGATATGTTAGGTGCGAGTGAATTAGGGATTGATAAATCAACAATTTTGGTTCGGTGTTTAATTTATTTTTAAATTTATATAATACACCAATTCCAGAGTAAATTTTGGATTTCAGTTTGTTAATATGACTTTCCCACAAAAGATTATGATTTACATTGATCAATTATGATTATGATTTAAACTAATTCCAAGGTAGTTTACACTCTCTGATTCATTTATTCTTTTTCCATCAATGTTTACATTCATAAGTACATCGTTTTTCAAGATATATGGTTTAAATCTTATGAATTTGGTTTTGTTGGCGTTTAGAGATAATTTGTTTATTCTTTAAAATTCTGACAAAATCGCAGCATCATATTCAATCTATGTTTGAAGACCTATGGGGTGAATATAGTTGTACAAAAGGCAAACGTCATCAGCGATCATAAATAATTTCCCTTTAAATTCAATGTTTTTCATATCGTTAATAAACATTTTAAACAAAAGCGGACCTAGCACACTGCCTTGTGGCACTTCACACAGTACATCTAATTGGTTGCTTTTGGATTCACCAACTTGAACAAATTGCTTTCTATTTAATAGATAATCATTTAATAATGATATTACTGTTTGAGATAGCCAATAAAATTAACTTTTTTTACCAAAATTTCACGATCGACCAAATCAAACGCTTTGGACAAGTCAAAAAACACTCCTGCAACACCTCGGTATCCCTTATCAAGTCCATTGCAAACATAATCAACTACATTTATTAAAGCTTCTTCAGTTCCAATTCCTTTTTGAATCCATACTGCCGCTAAAAGAAAATATTGTAATTATCAAGATAGGTTGTTAGCTGTTGAAACAAGACTTTTTCAAAAATCTTATCAATAATCGGTAAAATTGATATAGGACGATAATTTTCAATTTTATGGCTGTCTATACATTTTGGTATTGGAATAATTTTGTGTATTTTTAGGATATCGGAATATTCTGACTCATGAATCATATTATTAAAAATGTTCGTTATCATTTCAGACACGGTTGTTTTTCTTACCAACAACATCTTTTGTGCAATGTTATCACAGCATGGATTTTTTTTTTTCGAAATTAAGCTATCCAAAATTTGTTCAATTTTTGTGTTTTCTATTCTTTCAAAGTTAAAATGAGTAACTGCAGAATACCATGTCCGAAAAAATCATCGTTTGGTTATTGGGGTATGCTATCTGGCATTTCTTGACCGATTTATTTTATTTACTTGGTTTTATTTTGTCGTTGCTAAATTTTTTTAAAAAACATAAAAAGTGAATAGCAAACAATTTTTAAAGAAATTTCCGGTCGGATGGTAATGATTTTATTTATAATTTTAATAAATCCATAATAAGCATAAACGAATTGGTTACAAAAACCCACTGAATGCACAGTGGACCACAATGTTAATGCATTAGATACTTTTTACTGGGTAATTGGATTTACATAATATCTTACACACATTTTGGTGTCAGTTAGATGAACTTAAGTTCCAAGGAGTTTCCAGCTTTCTTAGAAGCTGAATTATATTAAAAATCATTTATATTTTGCGTGATATTTGTGGTCGATACGCATTTTGAATCCGCAAGAAAACTTCATTGAAAAATGTTATTGGGAGAAAACATGTCAAACCATCATGAAAAAGTGCCTTTTTCGGAATCATCCTCTCCGATTTGAATGAAATTTTCCACAAATGTTGTATATTACTAGACTTGAAAAAACCCAACGGCTTTCGGTTTCCGAGTTATGACGTCATGAATATTAGAAAAAAACTCAAAAATGTCACTAAAGTGTGTTTATAAAAATGTCTATAACTTTTAAACTGTAAAAGCTAAAATATTTTTGTTTACAGTTTTTTAAAGGTAAGAATATGCTCTTTAAAATGATATGCATATGCATTTTTTTCATGGAAATTTCCACCGAAATTTTTTCGGATCTAAAATTCAGAAGGCCAAATCGGGAAAAACTATATTTTTTAAAATTCTTAAAAAAAATATATGTTAATAAGTAAACCCTTGTTAACATACCAGATATGTATTGGCATTTCATTTAAAATCCTCTAAAGCTCACCGTGATTTTGAAAAAGATTCAGCTCACGGCGTATTCCTCGTCAATGCTAAACACGAAATATTTTGGGAATCATAATAAAAGAAACCATGGTAGATTTTGAGGGATGGGCGTACAAAACTTTCTTCGTGAGTCGGTATAACAAATATCAATTACAATTTTTCAATTTTTTCATTATTTAAGTTTTGTATATCCAATATTTTTAACAATAATTTATATTTTATTTTAAACAACTGAAATTTTATTTAATTTTTCTTTTTAATTTCAATTTATATTGTATGAATTTTTGTTGTAATTTGCAAAACTTCAATTGATTTTTTTTTTGGTGTTATATTTGAATTGTGTTTTCTAAATTAAAAACAATTATTAATTTTAATTTAATTTTTGCTTGGTTATTTTAAGTTGTCTTACCAATTTAAAATCCCTTTTTGACTTTTATTTTTATTAAAGTTTTTCTATTTAAGTAAGCATGTGAAATTAGCAAACAAATAATTCAGTTAACCAAAAGAACTTATCCCGTTATCAGTCTATTAAGAGCAAAACACTGGAGCTAAACTTTATATCTTTGTACACTGAGAGAATTATCTGCATGTTATCAAAGAATTTTGGCGTTTAGTTATGAAAAGTGTTCTGATGAGATCTTTAGCCAGATCGAAATACTAGTATCAACCTAGCTAATATGTTTGATTTGCTTTATTTTTGTAAATATACGGAGGTTGAAAGCTCGTTATAAATTGAAAATAACATAAAAATAATCTCGATGTACATAAAAACAAAAAACTAATATAACTGTAAAAAAATATTACTTGAGCCAGAGTACAAACAAAATTTTTTTTATATAAATAGAACATTTTTGGTCTTCAAAGTTTAGTAACGTCATGATGCTTGTTAGGAAAAGACCTAACCACGTGCTTGATTACTAAGAAGACAAGAATGGAGCAAAATTGGTTATTAATAGGTTTTTTGTTAAAGTTCTGCCTATTATGGAGTCTCTAACTTTTCTAAAACTTCGGGTTCTGATGAGATCTTTAGCCAGATCGAAATACTAGTATCAACCTAGCTAATATGTTTGATTTGCTTTATTTTTGTAAATATACGGAGGTTGAAAGCTCGTTATATATTGAAAATAACATAAAAATAATCTCGATGTATATGAAAACAAAAAACTAATATAACTGTAAAAACTAAATGAAGAAGATTCATTACAATACTGATAAAAAATATGAATTTTTTTGTGAATTACTGAAAAATTCCATTATTTTTCTTTCAACAGTGTAGTGTAGTGTTGCTTTTGTTTTTTTAATTTTTAATTTTTTTTTGTTTTAGTTTTTACGTTTTGCTCACATGCAAAATGTATAAGTTTGCTGTTAGCTATCCAATATGCATAGACAACATTAGTTCTGACTAGAGATGTTACGAATATTTGGTTACTATTCGGCATGTTGTGACAATTCGGACGAATATCGAGTAATTTTACTATTCTTCATAATCATTCGGTTAGAAGGAAATAGCTTAAAAATCAGTCTGTATTTTTCATCTAAAATTTGACAAAAACCCGATTTTATTTTAGATTTTAAACACGGCTGAGTATATAATTTTAGAGCCTTTTGGTTCCGTTGAGCTTCGTATATGTTTATAGTAGAGTGTATTTTCATATTAAGTGTATATGAAAACGAATGTAGAATTATTTAGCAAAGATTCGGTTTAAATCGTTACATAAATAGTTTTGACAGTTGAGCGTTTGCCATCTTAACCTAGTGCTTTGTGTTCGAGCCCTACTGTAATATGTTTTATAATCACATGTATGTTTTCACAACATGTCACAAAATATTAAAAATGTGTCAATTGTAATACAACAATGTCAATTGTCCTACAAAAATGTTAGTGTTAAATGATGATTCGACCCTGCCGAATTATGACCTGTACTGAGTGTCAAGTGGTAACGGTCCCTTCCTCGTAGAATTAATAGTATTTTGAAACTTTTTTTTAAGATTATATAAAAATGTGCTCTTTGAATATATTAGCTATCCTTATATATTTATGTACTTCTGTATGTTCAAATTTGATAAACAGTTTAAGCTTGATTGTCAACAATACCATTTGGGAAGTATTTAACCATTAATTTATGTATTTTTTTATATTCCATAAAATGGGGTTAGATAAAGTTTTTTTATGGTAAATTTAAGGGATACAAAAATTATTGAGATATAAAATAAAAATAATTGCTGAGATTAAAATCAAAAACATTTTAATTTATAAAGTTTTAAATTCTATAGTTTGGAATTTTTTTTTTTTTATGGTGGTTAAGAAATGAAACCAATATTTTCCAATTTTTAAGTTTCCCAAATTTTTTCAATAAGGTTTTACGCCGATTATTGAAATTAAGTTTTAAGAACAGTATTTAAAAAACGATGAAATTTTATACAGTTTCAGGTATATCAAGTTGATGTCCTCGCACCAATAACTGGATACGAACATCCAAACTTAAAGGATTTTGCGTACATTTTTTGAAAATGTGTGTTTTTTGATTCTGATATTCATAATTTAGTTGTTGAACTAAAGATGGTATTTCTTATGAATTTCTTAAACATTCAACTGACAAATTTTTGGACGAATTGGCTAAAGTTTCTAATAAAATATATGATACTTATAGAATAAAAAAAACCTTTGGAACCAGTATTGTCTGACCTTTTCTTAAGATTTTGGGTGTTATATTGATTTTTTAAGATTTTCTGAATTAAAGTTCTTTATATACTTATGAAATATTATTTATTCTGGTTACTTTTGTTTTTAAGTGTAGCTTTTATAAGTTGTTTACTTTAGCTTTTTTACAACTTTTTTTTTTTTTTGATTTAAATACATTAAATTTTTTTTTTTTTTGTCTTTTCTGATAATTATGTATAAAAGTGATACAATTTTTGAGTACCTTGGTCCTTCTGTAGTCTGTTGATGTTGAGTACCTTTTTTCTTCTGTAGTCTATATGTTGACTTACAATCATGGTTGGCAAGCACTACCTTTTCATTGTAACGGTAGTTGCTGCTACGCCTAGTAGTTGACTGCTATCTCAATACCAATATTAGAATTTTAAAACTACGATTCAAATAGTGACAGGTGTTTTCTCATAGCAAAGGGTTTGTTTCAAAATTTTACAAATAGAATTCTTTTATATTTACAAAATACCGTTATAAATCGATATTTCTGTATCTTAGCGTTATTTTAACTTTAGTTCAAGATATTTCCAAATCAAACCGGTAAGATTGGAAAATAGGACCGGTTATACAAGAATATACATCGATTTTTTAAAATTTTCATTTAGGTCTTGTTGTAACTTTTATTATGAACTGCAACTGCCGTTATTATGAAAAGGTATTGAGTGCCAGCACTGCTTAAAATCTAATAATTATAACGTTGTTTTTTGTTTTTTTTAATAAAAAAATATTAATAATCATTACAAAACAAAAAATCGTAGTTTTTAATTTTTTTTGCATTAAATTTTGAAACTCATTTATATTAGAATTATAAACAGTGCTAAAAACAGATTTTTTTTCCTTAATCCAAAACATATCATTTGTCTTGTATAATTATATATAAAAGTGTATAAGAACTATTTTTGATTAATTGTACCATATTCACTTACATATGATCATATATAGAAGAATGTATGGTCATATATAGATCTATATATATTGCATAAGTTCAGATATACAATATATGCTAATATATAACATACGATACAATGATATATGATGATATATTACGCCATATACAAAAATTTGCATAAACTTAGAATAACATATGAATATATATCGTAATTTATTGCCACACATATAAGCATATATAATGATATCAAGTTTTATATGAGTATGTAGAACCTTTTTTCATCGGAAATTTCGTTTAAATCGAAAATTTTGATGTCCAAAAATATGTAAATAAATTTTAAGTTATTTACAAATTTCATTCATACATTTTGTATCTCGAACCCGTTTTATGGAAATGAAACATATATAACTTAAAGTCTTTGAATTTAAATATGTTTGAATTACTGTGTATCTAATTGTACCTCATTATATTAAATTGTATCAAATATAATATAATTAGATGTAAAACTCGAATAGAATTTTTTATTAAATTTTATTAAATTGTATAGAATTAAATATTATTATATCCCAAGCGATACAATTTAATTGAACCATTTTTCAGATCAAATTATATCCTCTAATATGTGAGGAAAATATCTCGTCATATATATTTTATATAAACATTTTTTACTCAGGTATATTTGTAATATCTATATAATACATATAATATATTATATATAAATGTGATAGAATTTGTTTGGTTTTATTGTATCATTGTATCATATACACTTATAGCTTATTTATACACGTTAGTACATATAATATCATGTATATATGATGACATAAAAAACGATATACTTATGATGATATTAAGCGCAGTATTAAAAAATTTCGTAAAAATAATTATGAGATGTAAATATATATCGTAACGTATGGGCACATATATAATTATATCAAGTTATATCAAGCTATATATGACTATATATGAAATTTTCGATTTTCAATTAAGAAAAAAAAAAAAATAATTAACAAGAAAAAAACCGTGTATATCGAGGTATGTGGAAAATATCTCGAGAAATAACAAAATCGTGTGCTAGTGAAATCGTGTAAAAAAGTATAGCAAGGGATAGGCATGTTCATATCTCTTTTGGTGGTGTAATATATAATTTAAATCGTGCAAAATACGATTATATTTATAGTCTGATGTAGCTTTAATTAAATCAAAAAGAAAAAAAATAGTAATTTTAAAATTTTTAATTTTTAATCTTGAAACTTAAAACTTATTAACTCGACTGAATGTCAGAATGATTAAACATTGGCTAACAAATTTTAAAAATAGTTTACCTCAAAATGTGAAAAATGTTAGAATTCGTTATATAAGATTTTTATAAAGTTAAAAATGAAAATCATGTTGAGAAGCTATTTTAAATATCACACAAACGATCTTTCAAGAGACCAATCTGATACATATAAGGGAAATAAAAGTAATGAACATTAATTAATCATCATACCAACTTTTGTGCACAATTTACCAGCATAAATATTTAAATTTCATATATTTTTGCCTTTAATAAATGTTCATCATTCTTTGTAGCCTAATAAAAGGACATTTTATTGAATTTAACTCCTTAATTTTTGACCTCAAAAACCATAAAATAAAACTTTGAAGTTGTCAATTAGAAACCCACAAAGTTTTTTTTTTCATTATTCCATTTTCCTTATTTCAATCGTAGAACATTTTTTAAAAATTAAAGTTGAGCGTAGCAAATCCTCTTATCATGACCACCTGTTAGGACAAAAAAAAAAAAAGGAAAGGAAAGGAAGAATGCAATGAAAAAATGCAAAAGAAGAAATTCTGAAAACAAAAATAAACCAAACAACTCTAAGGAAATGATAAATGGGTTTCACGCTGCCAGGTGCTTTAAGTCCCCAATAGTTAGTTAGGTTTGGCTGTCAGCTTGAATGCCTGGATGGTTGGTTGGTTGGCTGGCTTGCTCACTGGCTGGGTATATAACCGACTACTATGATGCAATGCGACAAATGCACTTCTCCGGTGGCAAACAATATAATGATGCCATTGCAAATTTCAATTCTTGCCTGTGGTTACTGACTTACCCTCTATCACTGGCCATACCAGCAAATAATAACAACGAAACCAATGAAAAATATTGCATGTATACATACACATACTAAAAGGACAGCAGCAACTCACAAAGTGTGGCACTATGGATCAGGCAATAAATCTATTTGAATCTAAGAGATTCATAATTCGAACATAAAATTATATTAAATAAAGATTATTAGTTTGTATTCGCCAAAGGCGATCTCAAAGTTTATCTGCCAGAGAAAAAACAGGCAAAATGTCAAGTATGGAAAATTGTTACTCGTATTTTGTAATTGGTACTGTAGTTTAACTAAAAAAGTCTTCTTTAAGCTCACAATACATTATTTTAAATTATTAAAAAATTAAGCAGCTTGAAATTTTAAGAAATTTTACTAAAAACTCTAATAATTTATTTACAATATGATTTGAAAAACTTATTCTCATAAAAAATCATCACTAAAATATTTGCTTGAAAAAAGTAAATGTGAAAACAGTTTAAATTGGAATAACATATAATTTCTAAAAATAGAACATTGTTATGTTGTTTGTGTGTTTGTATGTAGGAAAGTTTTAAGTTTTAAGTCATGTATGTAGGAAAGTTTTAAGTCATGTTATGTAATGCAGCGGGTAAGAGTGGATACAAATTGTTTGCCTTTTTTCATGCAGCGCATATGTATAACTACCCTACCCTATGAGGAGTCAATTTCCCTTAAAGGACATATCCCGGGACTGGCTAATGCAGGGCCTATTGTGGAACTAGTATTTGCCAATGATGTTTGTTAAATGATGTCAATTATATTTAATGAACTGGTCCCTTGACCTATTAAATAAGATATACCTCTTAAGACGTTTTTTAAAACGGTAATATTTAAACCACATTTATACTACAGCTAAAAGTAGTATTTTTGAAAACTATTTGTATATAATTTTCAAATACCAGATAAATTTTTAATAAAAAACCAAACGATTTCAACTGCTTCTTGTTGAGATTAAGATTTAGTTAATCTGTTTTTGAAATTTAATTATTATTGGAATTGTTTAATTAATTAATTGCTTGTTTGCCATCAAGTACACTAAGGAAATTATGTTGGTAAAGACGACAGCAATTGTAGTCAAAAACAAATGAAATTTCATTTAAAAAAAGGACGACTTACATTTCATTAAATTCAACTAACATTGTCATTTGTTTTTTAATGTTCCAAAAATGAATAATAATTGTAGTAAAAATGAACCACATGGTAGTAAAAAATAAACAAACATTTATTTATTTTTATTTTTTTAAATAACAAAAAACAACTGTAAAAAATGAATGTAAAATCATAAAACAGTCATTTGATGTGAGTTGTTTTTTTAAATGAACTACAATATTAGTTAAAAATTTTATTTGTTCTACAAATGACTTACATTTACATTAAAAATAATGAAACTGTATTACAACCCAAACAACTACATATTTTAATGCAGAAGTTCCCTGAGTGTACGCACAAGCAGAATTGGATTAGGCGATGACTCGCTTGCTTTGCAGGCAGTTGGTTGTGGGATCGAACCTCGTGGGCGGTAATTGATAAAGAATTTTTTTAAATTCTTAATTTTTTTAAAATTCATTCAAAAATCTATTTTTAGACATATCACTTAACACGCACCAGGAGCCCGAAATGTGCAAATACTTTACCTTCAATGACAACGCAATGTTAAAGTGATATGTCCCTTTCATAGAAAAGCTCCGATCCCGGACATGTCACCGCTTCAGTCATATCCTGCGTGTCGTCAGGGACATGTCCCTTTGCCCGCTCGGTACTTACAAAAAAAACTTTGTCGAACAAAAATAATGAGTTTTGCCGCCGAAAATTTTAACACATGGTTTTCAAAGTCTCAAAATGTCGGTGGATACATACAAAATGGGTATATTATTTACACCTTACAATTAAGCACTACAAGTCGTATAATATAAATTCACTAAATAAACTTGAAAGACTTTACACTATCTGTACTGATTTTATGCCACCAACAACTAAAAAGTTATACGGTGTAAATTCTTTGAAACCAAGAGTTTTAGATTTTTACTTTTTCGCAGTTTTTTTTTTGTCGAGCAAATGTAAGGCCCTTCACGTATCGAATTCTTAGAAAGTGTAAACAAAAACCTTAAAATTGTGCGTAGTTTGAGTAAGAGCTTTACAAAAATTAAAAAAAAAAAGTTAACATGATTTTTTTCAAAATGCACATTTTCACATGGCACATTCAGAATTGTATTGCCGGGATATGGAGTAATTTTAATATTTTACCATTTTACACATATAAACCCATATAAATTGATCCCAAAAAAGGGTCATCTGTATGTATCTAATTGTATTAAATTAAATATAATATGATACAATTTTATTCGAGATGTTTCCATAGCCGGAACATTAAATTATATCAAGTTGGATATAAATATATTCAATTAATATGGAGTAAAATACAATTATATCTCATTTGATAAGTTCCAGAATATAAACACATAAATTGATCCGAAATGTATATAATTATATCAAATTAGATATAATATGATACAATTTTATCTGAGATTTTTCCATAACCCTAACATTAACTTATATCTAATTGGATATAAATAGATCTGATTTTACATAATTTTAGCCGATAGTGGCTATGCTTTTGTGACTTAAATGACTTAAATGAAGGCTAACTAAATGTTTAAAAATGATCAAGAAAAAATTTAGTGTTTCAAAATCATCACTTGAAAATGATTTCGATATAAAATTGATATGGTTATAAGTGATGTCATATGTAATAAAGCCTTAACTTGCAGATAACTTAGTTTGATATTGAACTTTACCAAATTATGACGGGGATTTTCAGTATGACGTCACATATATTTTATTACGACTTAGCATGGGATCATATATAATCATATCGATTGGATTTTATTATATGGCTTATGTAGTTATATATGATAACCCATAAACGTGCTATTGAGCACATACAAAAATACGCTTCCAATATTTGTTTGTCCTCAACCACATATGCAAGTTTCATTAAAATCTGCGGATTCGTCACTTTAGTTTCATTGTAAGTTCTAATTTTTAAAATTCGTTTGTTAAATGCGTACACGTTGATTCGTGATTCGTTGTCCTTTTATCTTTTCATTCCCGTACGACAAAATATGTTTGTTGGTACAATTAGATTGACATCAATTTGTTAGTGTCTCTAAAAAAACGCATATTTTCCAAGTTCGAAAATAATGAACATCTTTTTTTAAATTAATCTCAAAAATCGTGTGAAAAATAAAACAAAAAACCAGAAATATTTCATTTAGAGTTTGGTCGAATAATTTTAAAATACGGCCGACAAAGAGTTAACATATTTATAGTGATTTTTTTATTTTGGGCATATATTGGTTAAGCAAAATTTTGTTCCATAGTGCAGAAGTAACAAACAAACTGTATGTAATTACTATTTTGTGTGTATCTGAAAGTGTTGGACAGTAAAGTGAAAAATAATATTGGCAACAAGTTAAGAATAGCAATGGCCTGAATTTAAATTACTGCATACAGTTAAATTCAAACTACGTCTCATTGTGCTTATGGATATATAACAAAAGCTGAAGAAGATAGCCAAACTAAGTTACGCAAAACCAACTTAAAAAAAAAAAAATTACCACAACGGAAATAAACAAGTGCACAAGAGGACCAACGAATTGTGACTTATTCATTTAGGTTGCCTGTTGCCAAAGAAAAGGGGTGACAAAGGCAAATTGTGTAGGTGTAAACTCCTTAACTTTACCTACAAAATAATGTACTTTTAATATTTTTATTTAGTAACAACTTTACTACCGAACTAACACACCAGCGTCAGTTATATAAAGTCCTTGTGTTTTTAGTGACTTCAGTTGAACTGAAAAATAACCAACTAAAATATGAAACCAACAAGTACCTCACAGTGGGAAAAATCACAAAATGTTTGAAAATAATTCGGCCGTTTCTTATTTAGTGGTCGGATTGCAATGAAATGTGCAACAGGCATAAATGCCGTAATATCGCCAAGATAGGGCACTTTTTGCAAAAAAAAGTGCTTTCCATTTTTTTGTTTCTAAACCGATTTTTGAAAAACACATTTGTAATCTCCTAGTAAAGACTAACACAAAAGACCTTGTGTATAGATATTTAAATTTAAAAATGTGAAACTCCAAATTTGGTCAGACTCGGGTTCAGTTTTTTGCGAATAGTGGGACGAAACCGATTTCACTTTTTTGTTTAAGATATTAGCTATTTAACAAAATAAATTCTTGATGGATTAAAATCAAAAATTAATGTAATTTATTTTAAACTACATTCCACTACATTAGTTTAAATAATAATTTAGATAAAAAACAAATTTTTGCGGGCGTTGTGGTGTAAAAATTAGCGCGTTGCACTGTTACGCAGATGGTCCCGGGTTCGATTCCCGGTGACGACAACATCAATTTAGAAAAATAATATGTAAGAGTTTTCTATCCCTCATACGTATATCATCTCACACTTTCGGTGTTCCCATATCATTTAACCCCACCGAAGTAAAATAATGAATCAGGGCTATGAAACAAAAAGCTTCAATAAATTCGCCAACTCCACATCAGGTGGCGAGCAACAGCTGTTCTAAGACTTATCTACTCTCGCAATTGCAGTGTTGCCATGTTTGAAGCCCTTCATCTTTCACCACCTTTCATCTCACCACTAGCAACTTTCCAAAGAAAGCAACACATTAATTAATAGGAAGAATTTCCTAAGTTTTTTTTTTTTTTTTTTTTTTTTTTTTTTTTTTTTTTATTAATAATCATATAATTACAAATTATATACTATTACCCTAACCGAGCACTAGCTACTATGGCCTTCGGCGCGTTGTAGCGAAAACAGACCAGTGCCTCTGGTGGGAATCGAACCCACGACCCCCGCACTGATAAGCCAGCACGCTACCAACTAGCCTACCGGGGCGCACAATTTCCTAAGTGTTGCTTCTCTTTCAAAAAAAAAAAAAAAATATTATCTTTCAAAACATATTAAGTAGGGATTCTATTCCCAACTGGTTTTTCATATAAAATCGAGTTGTGTTAAAAAAATCTTTGATTTGTATATGAAGAATTGCAATAATTTTCGACAATTTGAGGTAAAACATTTTTAATTTTTTTTGTATGACCTGAATAATCTTTTGTGTATATCTTAGCTGATGTTTAAGCAAGCTAACTCCATCCGTGTTAATCAATTAACTTTAACGGCGCAAAAATTATGGCGGTTTTAAACTTTCAGGCTAATTAAAAATATTTAAATTAATGTTTTTGAAATTTAAAAGAAAACAGCGATTATTTTCAAAAACTCGCACTTTTTTGAAAGTTTAAAGATATTTGGTTGAGTTTAGGGTTACTTATTTGTAGGAAATCTTATTACATTTTTTTTTTTAAATTTACCAAACCATAAATTTTAATTATGCTTTTTGAGGTTATGAAAATTTTGTTTGCTCCATAAAATTAAAAGTCCTTACAAGTCCCTTGAATTTGATTATTGATAACTTGCTTATTAAACTCTTTTATTCAGGGACCGTAATCATTATGAGTTTTATAATAAAAATTACACAATAATGATTATGTTATGAGTTTTAAGGATTTTTTTTCAATGGTAATGATTATTTTTGAGTAATAATAAAACAAATCCGCAATAATCATTATTTTTGAGCAAAAAAAATAAAACTCAAAAATAATCATTATTTATGAATTTTATTTTTTTCGCTCAAAACAAAACTCACTTTCATGTAGGTGTAAATATATATACATATTAGGGTGGGGCGATTAGTATGGAAGGAAAAAAAATCTTAATGGGCGCTTGGCGTTTCTGATTCTTGGGATTGTACTGAGCAAAAAAGTCCACTAGACCATACGTCTACGGTGAAAATCGAGCTTCCAGATTTTGACTTTACGGCAAAAAAGCCCTATTTTGAAATTAATAATTAACCCCTTAAACCCCACAAACAAATATGATTGATGCATTAATCTTCCAAAGAAGAGATTGATACCATAATCTTGGATAAGCTTTTCCTCCTTCCTGAGATATGTCCATTCCACACATTGTTACTTTCACAAAATGTGGCAAAAAAAAGCCCTATTTTGAAATTAAAAATTTACCCCTTAAACCTCACCCACAAATATGATTGATGAATTAATCTGCTAGAGAATCTTCCAAAGAAGAGATTGATACCAAAATCTTCGATAAGCTCCTCCTTGATTAAGTTTTTGCCTAAATTGGTGCAGCGCTTTAGTTGTAACAAAGCGAAATTAGTTTAGAAAAATCTGCCGCTGTTTCGCTAGAAAAAAAAATTAAAAATTAATAAAAAGTAGCAGGTTATTTACTAATTACTTTTCGCATACAAAACTATTCCATTCAAACTACCCTTGTAACAGTACACATTGCACTTAATATATGACTAGTTTTCCATCAAAAATGATTCTCCCGTTTTACGAAATGTACATTACACCAGTCACCTGGTAACTACTTTCCCATTGGTCCTGTTGCATATCACGTAAATCTTAAAATGATTCTACATTAACACTACCCACTTTTAACTTGTGTCGTAGCTTATTCATTTCAGTCGGTAAGGTAATAGGTTAACTTCATCAAGTTATTCCCCACGTCACAACGTGATCCAAAGTTAGCAAATTCCACCTCCTATGTCATGCCCAAGTACCCGTCACTTTCATATAACAGAACCGAAACTAGGACATGTTCATACACACAAAGTTCCATACCGTGACCATACCAGTGACTGGTCCATTTTCCGCAGGGTATTAATTTAATCGAATGTAGTTTTTGAGTGGAACAAGATATTGCATTATATTTTTTGTTTATTTAATCAAGAATTTATTTGGTTAAACCACAAATTGGCCCCGATTTTACCCAAACTATCAAATTTCCCTACAATAAATCTCCAAAACGTTTACCAAGCCGTCAATTAAATATTGAAAATGAGAGTCTTGTAATACAGAATGACGTAAAGTACGCACCTGGACAAGAAACTGAACTTTGCAAAGCACATTGACAAAGCTTGCAAAAAATCAATTAAAACGATTAGAGCCTTGTGGCCAATGTTAAATAAACGCTCGTTACTCAATCCAAAAAATAAAAAAATTACTATACAAAAGCGTTGTAAGACCAACATTGACATACGCAAGTCCAATTTGGTATAAAGCTGCAAAAACACATCTGAGGAAACTTCAGATAATACAATACAAATGCCTTAAGATCATAAACAACAATCACTGGAGATACTCTACACAGCGCCTCCATAGCGAAACCGGTTATGAGCGAATAGACGTCTTCATAAAAAGACTCTTTGATAGATATCATGAGAACATTGAAAATTCTTCTTATCAGCTTATATGTAAGAGATTGTAGAGAATCGGCCTAAATGCAGCTTTAAAACAAAAATCACCAAATCGAAAATCATATGTATGTAATGTATTATCTGTTGATAATTCAATTACATACATATATATTTTCTAGTTATATTTGAGATTATTTCTTTCTTTTGTCATGTACAGGTTTTTCTATTTTTCCTTTAAATAATATTAGTATAATATAACATAACAATATTCAATACCTTTGATTAAAAAACTAACTCGCTGAAATATCTTAAGATAAAATCTCGAAAAATGTAAATATATAAATAAGTACTGTAAATAAGGATGTTTTTCAATTTAGTTATTATTTGGTCAGTTTGGATAATCTTCTTGTTGGGTTTGTTAAGCTAATCAGA
The DNA here is from genome assembly GCA_021234595.1 of Delia radicum. NCBI lineage: Eukaryota > Metazoa > Arthropoda > Insecta > Diptera > Anthomyiidae > Delia > Delia radicum. Next base: position 167,631,957 of record CM037852.1, read on the forward strand.
CCTATGATTTGTTCTAATGTAAATAAAAATGCATTTATTTTACATGTTTTTCTCGACGTTTCGTCAATTATTTGTTGACTTTTTCAAGAGACGTCTATTTAAATTATAAAACATTATGTTAAAAACAATAATATCACACCAAAAACATATTTCATTTACTTACAGTAACATAAATATTTTGTTAATTACATTTAAATTAATGTTATTTTATTTTTTATTAAACATAAAAAACATAAAAAAAAAACAAAACAAAAACATTTAACATTCAACACGAAGTTTTTCCTTAATAAACACGGCTTAAAATATGTATAATAATCACAGTTAATTTTATTGTATGGCAACGATGTAGCTAGAGTTGATCTTATTGGTGTCTTCCTTCAAGTTCATCGTTTTGTTTATGTTTTTTTGTATTCTTAGGCTTTCCACTGTGTACCTTTTCCTCTCACTATTTATTTTGTCCAGTATTTCAATGTTGTTGAAATCAGCTGTGTGATTAGTTGTTTTTATGTGTATTGCTAATGCACTTGTCTCTTTTCCCTTGATAATATCATTTTTGTGCTCGTTCATTCTTGTCTCTACACTACGTTTAGTTGTTCCTATATAAATTAGATTACAGCTTTCCTCTTTATTCCCCCCGCAACTTACTTTATACACAACATTGTTTTGTTGTTTAGGAATTGGCGCTTTTATTTTAGAAAATATTCTATTGACTGTTGTGTTTGGCGTATAGGCAAAATTGATTTTTTCGGTATCCATTGTGTTCTTCATGTTTTTATTGTCTGTTAAGCCTGGTACATATTGTACACTGTAAAAAATCTTTCTTTCAATATTATCTGTGCTAGGATTTTTGATGTTATTAGCAATTTTGATCTTGGTTTCGTTAACAAGTGCATTTATTAATTTAATTGGAAAGCTATTGTCTTTAAGAATTTTTTTTTTATGATAATTTTTGTATTTTTATTGTGGAATTTTGCATCGCTGATTTTTAGTACTCTAAATATAAAGTTTTTCGCCGTATTTATAATTTGGTTCATTGGTTGTGTTGAATGGTAGTTCATAATTCTACCTGATGATGTCGCTTTAGTATACCAATCAACTGTTATATTATCACCTTCTCGCCTTAGTTTCGTGTCCAAGTATGCAATTTCTTTTTCTTTTTCAATTTCAATAGTGAATTTTATTTTCGGGTGCTGAGTATTCAGGGTTTTTAAGATTTCATCCTTATCGTCTTTGTTTATAATAGCTAATATGTCGTCTACATACTTTGATATGTATTTAAATTTTATATTATTATTTTTCAGTTCGAAAATAGCGTTGTCAAGTAAATTATCTAAAACTATGTCAGCTATTGTGGGAGATAAAGGGTTACCCATCGGCATTCCATAGACCTGATTATATATTTTGTCATCATAGTTAAAATAATTGTTGTCACTAAGACAAAATTGTAGAATTTTTAGAAAAATAGATTTTGGGATCTTCGTGTGTTCTTTAACTGTGTTCCATTTGCCCATTATAATTTTTATCGTACTTTGAACAGGGATATTTGTAAACAAAGATATTACATCAAAAGAGACTAATACTTCATTTTCTTTTAATTTTATGTTGCTTAACTGCTCCTTAAGTTGCACTGAGTTTTTTACATTGTACTCCTCTGAAATTGTGCTTTTTAAAATTTGACCTATGTGTTTTGCAAGTTTGTAGCATGGTACTTGCAAAGAAGACACTATTGGTCTTAGAGGAACTAAAGTTTTATGGATTTTTGGTAACCCGTATATCCTTGGTGCTGTGGCTGCAGAGCAAATTAACTGTTTTTTCTGCCACGAGTCAATATACTCATTTTTATGGAGTTCCGTCACGATGTTGTTGTTTTCTTTTTGTAGTTTTATTGTGGGATCCGTTCTTGTTGTTTTGTATGTGTTTTTATCTTGTAGTAGTTCTCCCATTTTCTTCATGTATTCCTCTTTGTACATAGCAACCGTTTTATTTCCTTTGTCTGCCTGTATGATAATAATATCATCATGTTTTTTTTATAAATTTTCTAGTTTGTTCAAAAATTGTGAGTATTAGTTTTTCCTTTGGCGTGTTTTTTATATTCCTTTTGAATCTTGTTACATTATTGGCTAGTTTCGTCCTAACAACTTCCTTTTCTTTTTCCCCATTGTCCTCTATATCTTGAATGCATTGTTCGATATCTGCGATAGCATGTAATGCCGAAAAATTGTGTTTATCCACTTTTATAAATGAAAAATGAAAAAAAATGGCCCCGATTTTGTTGCTCTATTTGCAAAAAATTGGACCAGAGTCGGACCAAATTTGGGTTTTGACATTTTTAAATGGGAATATATCGGAAACTATACGATGCAACCGACACAAGTATGCACTTTTTTAGGCTCTACTAGCAGAATACAAATATGTTTCTTGAAAATCGAATTAGAAACAAAAAATGGCGAAGAATCAACATTTTTAGTGCAATAATTTGGAGAGTTATATTGCCGCATCCGGAGGATATGGTAGGTTCAACATCAAAATTTAAACTCGATATTGCCTCGCATAGGCCAGTTCTTTACTTAACAGCAATGAGTACGAAATGTACGAAATATTTCTGAAAAGTGTGTCATGTATACCATCCCACTGTGTATCGTATCGTTGCCACTTACGTTGCATTAGTATTGTTATACTAATTTATTTTTATTATTTTTTTGTTTCCTTGCTTTTGTGTGTGTTGGCAACATATTTTGTAGTGCATTTTATTACACCTTCTATTTTAATATAACTAAAAAATGTTCGTAGTATTTTGTATTCCGTAGTTCGTATGAATGGTAATATCCCCTTAACGTCATGGTAAAAACTCATTCTACGAAACTGATTTGCATATATATTGTTTCGACCAATAATGGAAAAATATTTTCGTTGCTTAACACTTAAACGAGAATACAAATTAAAATTAAATTAAACACTATTTTCAAACTTTCAACAGTGTAAATCGTAGAAAGTTCGAAATTTTCTTATGCTACTTATAGATTTGAACAAAAAAACCGTTTCAATTGACATAAATGCTTAAAAAAACGATAACAAAAAATTCTCATTTAGTTTGTGATTTAACCGAATTTCTCTACAAAATTCCAAGAACCATTGTCCTTCGACTATTTTCTTAGGCAGTAATTAAATCCGTATAGGGGCCAGCTTACAACAAATTTATTTTTTACAATTTGCTAAATAAATTTTGGGATCTTAGCACACACAAAAATGTTTAGAATCTGCAGAGTTGACATATTTAACAAATAAAAGATTTAAAAAAAAGTAACTAAAATTCACTTGTGTGTATTTTTATTTAAAATAGTATTTGTTAGACTGCGGTACCCGTTTAAAGGTTAAAGACTATTAAATTTAATGTTTATTATTTAGCATTTTTTCAGCACAAGTAAAGCAAGTAATAGCAATAACTTTTTAAATTCATTATGGACATTATCAAACGACGTGTAAAAAATATTTTTAATTTTAAACATAATAGTTTGTAGATAACAAGCAAAAGTAAAACAGCGTAAATTTTATATTATCGGTTAATTTACCATATTTATCAACAGTTTCAAATATAAAAATACACTCCAAAAAACTAAGAAGAAGTCTAAAATACACAAAGAAAATAGATTCGTGTTAATTACCAAATTTGCTTTCAAATTTCTGAGAACTGGGCCAGTTGAGGCAATAATAATTTTACTATGACCTCCGTCGCAGCCAGACCATTTTTCTACTCACCACAAATAAAATTAAGTTTTTTGAAGTTTTGGACTAGGGAAAGAAATAAAAACATATTGTTTGTGGCAAACTAAAAGTGTGATATAAAATTTTTAATTAATTTTAGGATGCACAGTGGGATATATCACAAAATTTTTGGAAATAATTCGGCCATTTCCTTGTTATTGAAATTTTGAGCAGGCATAAGTGACGTCTGAACATATAAAGTGTGCTTACTATTCTGAAAGGCCGTTTTATGTAAAAGCGAACTGTGTTAAAAAATTTAAATTTTTATATACTTTTCCCCCAACCTCTTTTAAAGTTGCCACATTTTTAAGACAAATATCAATTTTAACCCACTGTTAAAAATTGCACACGCCTCCAATTAGGTAGCGGAAGTGGTTCTGGATACTCCAACATATACCTAATTTGTTGGGTAAGTCTCTTCCTAGCCCCGCTTTAAATGTAGAAACTGTAAAACATCGTATTTTTGTAAATTTTATTTTTATTTTTGGGAATTGTGGGATTCTTACAGCAAAACATAAATTATTATATAAAAGCCTATTTACGTCCAAAATACAAATTTTAAGATAAATATCGGACCACAAAGTAAGAACTGGCCGAATTATTTTCTAGTATTTTGGGACATATCCCACTGTGAGATGGAATATGGCTAAATTTCATAGTAACATAATTACCTCAAACATTTGGTATTGTTTCCTATACTTAGGAATTTGCTATAATTCAAAAGCACTTTTATATGCCTAAAAGTTTAAAATATATTCACGTGTAGCCACGTAAAATTATATTTTTAGGTCATAACAATAGCAAAACTCAAGCTTAAAAAGTATTTTAAAGAGAAAATCTTTTCAACTAATACGTTGCGTATAACAAATTTGATCAAACTTAGATCTGCTGTGAACCTGTGACAAACTTTGTGGTAAATTTGACCTGTGCTTTAGCAAATCGTCAACTTGTCTTCAAGTAGTGCCGTATGTTAGTTAGATTTTTAATGGTACCATTGGGAAGTTCTATTGGTCATACATACACTGGGTAGCAAAAATATACTTACCCATTAATTTCACTAAATTTCGTAGGTTACAAAAAAGGAAATGAGTTTAACCGGCACAAATGTAAAACCAATACAAAATTAATAATATGTATATTTATTTTATATTTTACTACAATATTTAAAAAGGAACAACAAAATCAATTAGTGTTTCGTAACTATAAATACACTTAACAAAAATTTAAGCAAAAAAATTTTAAAGCAGCAGTTTAGATAACGCGTGAGGCCTTCTTTTTTTTTAATCAACTCGAAAATTCAATCAGAGACACTATCTACCAGAGTTATTCGTAGTTCTTCAGTTATATATATCCACGCTTCTTTTAGATAAAAACTCGACGGTTTTGATCCGGAGAACATGCCGGCCATTCCAATACTCTTATATTTTTTGATGATCGGCATTTCATCGTCTGACGACTTATATGTACCTACAAGACATTGTTGAAAAATTTTAATAAATGACACAAATTTCTCTTCTAATACTGTAATGTACTCAGAAGAATTCATTTTGTTTCTTGGAAATGCCAAATCAACCATACTGTCGAAGCAAAAAACTCCACAAAATATTAAGGTTCCGCCTCCGTAAGTCTTTTGGAGAAATATCATGGTTTCTTACGTAGGCCTCTTCAATAACTAGTAAAGCCATCTGGACCATCAAGAGTGAACTTCAATCATCTTTAAAATAAAATAAAACGATCATTGACTTACCTTGCTCCAGTTGGCTTGTAAATTCATTTTAGCGAATTCAAGTCGGGCTTTTTTGTGGCGATGTAATAACTTCGGCACAGATATCAGATTTTGAGGAATAATTCTCTGGAAATCCTTCAAGAGCCTACTTGTGGTTAATTTGGACACATTTATCATACATTCATCGATTATCTGATTGAGGCTCTTCATTGAGTTGCTGAAACAGTTGATTATTTTACGCTAGTCTCGATCACAAAGCTGTATATTCCGGCCACCTGTTTTATTTTTACCATAAGCACTCGGATTATTTGCAAAATTTGTGACAACCATATGTGAATGAACGGCTTATTTTTCTAGTAATTTATCGAAAACTTAACCCACTTTTTAAATAATCTGTTAGCCGTTTCTCAAAATCACTTAGATATGAACCACGCTACATTTTATTGCAAATTGAATAAAATTGCATAAAAAACTTAAAAAAAAATTCTTTAATATTTCTTCGTTGTTCACCGTGATATGTAATTATCGTTATGAAACACCAACAAAATATTATTACACAATATTTCTCTTAAATCAATTTAGTAATCTCTTAAATATAAGTTTGATATAATTTTTATTAAAAATAAAAATTATGTTTTTTCGACCTTTAATTGTACAATCAAAATGAAAAATATTCAAGTTCGAGGCCATACTCTATATTTCTTTATTAGGATAATGTCCTAACAAATAATCTATGGTACTTGTTTTCAAATTTTTTAATTGACATCCTTTATTTTCATTGCACAATTAAAGGTCGAAACAACATAAATTGTATTTTTAATAAAAATTGTATCAAACTCGTAAAAAGACAAAATCCGATCTTGTTTACTCCCCCTTTACACCTTGTTTTTAAACAAAACAAAAGAAGTGTAAAAATAAAAAGGAGAATATAAACAAAAAGCTTGTATTGTAAATCTACCAAAGGGTGAGCTTGCACATAACAAACAAGTTTTCAAATTATTTTTAATGAGTGGTGATAACCTTTAACTTCGAGCTCATATATTAGTTCTCATTTAGTGGGAAAACTAGGTTGTGTGAATGTTTGATATTTTGCATGGGATTGTCACTTCTTTCAAAACGTGTTCTGATGATGGCAACCTAGAAAATTTCCGAAATAGATCTATCAACCCATTCCTGAAGGTGGTCAATTAATAAATTTGAAAACAAAAGCCATAGATCATTTGTTAGGACAATATCCTAATAAAGAAATATAGAGTATAGCCTGGAAGTTGAATAGTTTTCATTTTCATTAATCTCTTAAATTTTACATAATAAGAGATCAGTTATCACACTCTTAAAAACTTTTATAAATTTAAAAAAAATACTTATAACATTAGAAAAATTATGGTTAGTAATGGTTAGCGTGTTGGACTGCTACACTGATGGTCCCGGGTTCGAATCCCGGTGACGACAACATCAATTTAGAAAAATAATATGTATGAGTTTTCTATCACTTATATGTATCGCTACACCCACCTTCGGTGTTCCCATAGCACTTAACCCCACCGAAGTAAAATAATGAATCAGGGCTATGAAACAAAAAGCTTCAATAAAGTCGCCAACTCTACATCAGGTGGCGAGCAACAACTGTTCTAAGAGTTATCATCTCGCGCTATTACAGTGTTGCCATGTTTGAAGCCATTCATCTTTCACCACCTTTCATCTATCCACTATCCATTTTCCAAAGAAAGCAACACATTAATTAATAGGAAGAATTTCCTGAGTGTTGCGTCTCTTTTAAAAACAAAAAAACGCAGTGTATAAACAGTCCCGAAGTTTATCAAACACAACATAAAACACAACATTCTTTCATTCAGGATATCTTGCCTCGGTTGAAACAGTGAAACAAAAAAAGTTTAGTTAAATGAACTTTTTTCATGACATTATGTACTTTAAATTATTTACCTGTCATAACATATATTACACTCTTTATATAATTTACATAGTTCGTATACTGGCTATTTTAATAAACTTAAGGTTTTTTCGACACATTAAAATCATTCTATTTCTGGAACTTTTGCTTAGAAAAAATTTTCGCAAAAAACTTGTAATATAAAACCTTTCACTGCTTTTAAAAGGGTGAGTCACTGACATTCAAAAAAGCTAATCAAACGCTGCTTTCACGTTATTTCTCCTTCAAATTACGTATTTAAAAAAAAGGCATTGGTCCACTGCTTTAAAATTACGAGATCTGGAAGATTTAGCACTAAAAATGTAAATTTTATCATCTCTTAACTCACACTGTAGAAAACAGTCTGAGCTTCTGGTATTTGATATGCTGTTTCATGAAAAATTATGAAGTTGGGAACATGTATCGTATGATTGATATTAACTCAATATTAATATTAATCATACGACATGTGGGCACTTATTTGGATATTAAAACAAAGCGCAATGATAGAACACGATCACAAATCCATTACTTCTGTATGTAAATAATGTAATTTCTGACTTCTAGCAAAAATTTGGGCAAAATATATACAAGGGCTGGCCAACTTAGTAAAGACATTTGTAATGTATTGAAGACACACGTAGGTAAATGTTTTAAAAATTGTCGGAGTTTCAAGTAAACTATTTCTCAATACTGCGTAATGCAATCACAAACGATATGTGTTGGCTTGACATCCGGATATAGCTAGAGAAGGCTAAGGCATTAAGCAATCGGTATACCTGACCAATCGCATTTAAGGGGTTCAAAATGGGCTTTTTGGAAACTTTTTTTAGAAGGTCATTCAATTAGCTCTCACTTAAACCCAAATTTACTATTAAAAGTTTCAATATTTTAAACATTTAACACTAACATGTGCCATACTTTGTCCACTCTCAGCTGACCCTACACTGAGAGAATTTCTTGGACGAGTTTTAATGAAACCTTTTCAGTAAACTGATGGAGTTTTCTTCACAATGTGAATGCAAATTTTCTTAAAATTTACACAGTTTTAAGGAAATAATTTTTAATGAAACTTTTTCATTAGTTGCATGAAAATTTTAATAAATAAAATGAAATCTTTCATTATGTTGAGAGTAATTGGGTTTGTCCATCCTTGACATGACGACAAATCACAAGCTCAGACAATTTGCATTCCGTTGCGTTAGGTGCGGTTTCCCTAAGCTGAAGGTAATCATCCACCACTACTTAGTGTTTGACGCAATTCTCTTTGTCGTTTTCATCAACGGTCGCATTCTGCGAGTTCTTGGCGATTTTGGCAGGAATGAATGTCGCTTCCATATATCATAAATTGACCATAATAGACTTTCACACATTGCCTGAGAATTTCTTCTTCTCCTTTCGCTTACGCTTAGTCTGGCTTAGTATTGACGTGAAGAACGGTCGTCACGATAGGCGACCCAAATAAAGTGAATAATTATAACTCAAAAAATTATAAAGTTCTGAGTAACATTTTTTTGACATACCAAACTTTTTGCAAAAATGTATCAATTTCGAACAATGCTAGCTGTAGGGTGCATTCCTAAAAAATTATAAAACTGCATTCATATAGATTCCTAAAGAATGTGCTTTTAAACAAATTAAAACAATGTTAAAGTTTTTTAACAAAATTTTGAAAAAACTGTGAAAAAATAAATGTAAAACTTTAGCAAACATTTGAAATTTTGTTTTAAGTTTTGATTTTGAGAGCTTTTCACTCCAAAACGAGCTAAGATAATTTCATGAAAAAAATACAATATTATTTCCATCTTTATTGGTAAATTTAAATATTTAAGAAAAAAAATTGTCACTGTTATCAAGAAAATGTAATTGGTCAAAACCAAAAGAAAAATCTGGTCATAAAATTAAAAGTTCAATTTTATCTATAAATGTTATTAATAGAATGCAACTGTATTCACAGTTTTCATTTATCTACCGAATGAATTATTTTACTGAAAAATATTTATAATTAATAATTAATTGCAGAAGTTACAGCCCTGGAAAAGTTTTTTCACACTTTTTTCGCTTTCCGGATATATGGGAGGTAGGCGTCTCCAAGCACCGATTTTCTCAACATTTTCTACCAAATTTCATTTATTTTCGAGGACTCCTTCTATTTTTGTCCATTCGCTATATGGGAACAAATCACTGCCATGTCCATGCTGGGATATTGTCTGAAATGTTTGGTACCGTCTGTACCTGGGAAATTGAACACTGTTTAGAGTAGATCATAGACTTAAATAGTTGCAACAAAAATTGGACTTTTTAAAAATATTAAAAGGCGTCTTTTCAACAGCTATCCAAGTGAAAGTGAATTTCTAGACTTTTGAAGGGAAATTTCTAAATTTCTTGTCATTTGCTTTATTGATAATGCCAACGAACTTGACTTTTATAAAGGTTACAAAAATCATTTAAGTTTGTAGAGTCGCTCATTGGGTTTGGAATAGGTCCTTTAAAAATTAATTAAATGGAGAGCATCAGCGCACATTAGTTCCATTCACAATCGGAAAAAGATATTTGCTAAACTTCAAGAAGGGGACTTAACACAGAAAGCGCTAAAAGGTGTCAAATTTGTCTATTTAGAGTCAACTATATGGTCGTATAACTTTACAAAGGTGGATAGATTTAGCTGATTTCAGACTTTTTGTAATCTACGTTGCGAGGTAAAGAAACATGCTTTAAGTGCTGAAATGTTTCATAAATATGGAGAAGATTGATCGCTTTTCAAGAAATATTTTAAAAATGTTAAACAACATTTTATAAATATGATGAAGAAAATTCATAAATTTTTACGAACATTTATACAACTAAACTGATAGAATTTGTATTCGTACTACTAATGAATCTTTTTCATTAAGTTGGATTCACTATTTTAATGAATAGTCTAATAACCACATCATTTTGTTTTTGTTATTTAGGTCAATCGGTAAGGCGGTACTGTTTACATGTTGGTGGTTACGAGTTCAAGTCGCGTTCAGGGAGATGTAAAAATTAAAAAATAAAATGAATAAATATCGACAAAAAATAACAAAATATAAAATCAAAATAAATGTGAAACAAAAGAAAAAAATGTTTTCCATTATAATTCGTTTAATGAAAAATATTTCATTAATTCAATTAAACTTTCTTTGGGGACTTTTTAATAAAAAATTCATTGCATTTATGATGGATTTCATTAATACATCGCGGAAAGTTTAATCAGAGTATAATTCAGAATATAAAATAAAATGCTGAATATCAATGAAATTTAGAAAATATCAAGTAATAGTCATTTTATTTAAAATTCTGAAACTATAATTTTAAACATTTTAATTTTAAATTTTAAAAAACTAAAACCAATAGGTTATTTTTTCGATATTTTGTCATAAATTATGATGTGAGCAAGATCATTCAAGTTGAAGACTATTTGTTTTTTGTTAAACAAAACCCCGTACATCAGCAAATTTAATGCAGACTTTATTACTGACAGGTCCTTACATGTTATATTTCACGTCACAGATAATCGTCAGAGGACCAATATAGAAGGGGCAGAAGGTTTACACAAATGATAATGTTTGAATGAAAAATATCAATTATTAATTTTAAATTTTAAAAAATTACAACCAACAGTTTTGTTTTCGATCTTTCGTCATAAATTATGATGTGAGCAAGATTATTCAAGTTGTTTTTTGTTAAACTTTCTTAACTAAAAATGTCTTCATCCGCAATTTTAATGCAGATTTCATCTACTGACAGGTCATTACATGTTATATTTCACCTCACCAAAAATCGTCAGAGGACCAATGTAGAAGGGGCAGAAGGTTTACACAAATGATAATGTTTGAATGAAAAAGATCAATTATTAGTTTTAAATTTTAAAAAATTACAACCAACAGTTTTGTTTTCGATCTTTCGTCATAAATTATGATGTGAGCAAGATTATTCAAGTTGTTTTTTGTTAAACTTTCTTAACTAAAAATGTCTTCATCCGTTTTACCCGGAAAGTTTTGTTTACTTGATGAGAAGTAAAACACAAAATTGGATGAATTGAACTAATTCAAATCATAAATAAAGCAGTTTTTACTAATAAACTTGTTCGTGTAAAGGCTAGAATCTCTAGTCAAAATACGCTGTGTTGTTAGTGTTTACTAAATAAACAATAACACTTTCTGACTATAACATTAGGGACATAAGTTTTTCAAACATTTTACTTTTAAATTATTAAAAATTAAAACGAAAAGTTTATTTTTCGATCTTTTATCATAAATTATGATGTGAGCAAGATTATTCAAGTTCAAGATGATTTGTTTTTGTTAAACAAAAAATCGCGCAATGTTTTTATTTATTACTCAGTAAATAAAGTCTGCATTAAAATAGCTCTTGAAAACATTTTTAATTAATAAATTATCATTGCACGGTTTATTGTTTAAAAAAACTCAAATGCGATTGAACTTGAATAATTTTGTTCACGTGATAAATGGTGTATCCCTTTTGTCCGTAAAATTTTTCAATAAAAATGTTTTCTTCTTCTTCTTCCTGTAAAGAGACTAACTAAAGTAATAATCTACAGTAATTAATGTAAAAATTAATTACGATTGCCATTATCTGACGGTTGCAAAACACTTTCTAACATGAAATTTGAAGAAACTTGCTTAACGGCGACTCAATCTCTAACCTACACTTGGTATCCAACTATTGTATGTGAATAAAGCGCATCATAAAACGTGATAATTACTTGTGAAAAAGAGATAGGATAAAGAAGAAAAAGCATTCTAGTTGAGAAATGAATTGTGCATTGGTTTTAGTTAATTCTGTCTCTTCTGGTCGAAACAATACTTGTGTGTACGTAGTGTAACCAAAACTCTACTTTAGCCACAGTCATCGCTGTGTCGACAGTGGCTCAACTCGTTAGGAGGTGAGATTACGATGCATAGCTTGATGCTAAGGCAGTGAGTTCAAATCACAGTACGACACCAAAAATAAAAGTTTTTCATATAGAGCAAATTAACAATATAAAATACTTTGTTCAATTGACACATAAATTAACCACTGACGAGTCCCTTGTGTCCGTAAAATGTTTCAATAAAAGTGTTTTCTTCTTCTTCTTCCTGAAAAGAGACTAACTAAAGTAATAATCTACAGTAATTAATATAAAAATTAATTACGATTGTCATTATCTGACGGTTGCAAAACACTTTCTAACAACAAATAATTTTAATTTCAAAATTTTCGTTTGGAATTTAAAAACATTAATTGAAGTTCAGAATTTTTATTTCCACCTAAATTTATAATAATAAAATTTCCTGCAACATGTAGAACATTTAACTTTTAATTGAAGTTATGATATTTTCTGAATTTTAAACAGAACATCTGAACTGACAATTACATTTTCTTAATTTCAAATGATATATATTAATTTAAATTGCTAGGAAAACAGAAAGATATTTTCACACGTTTTAGGAAAGTTTTTTATGAAAAGATGAAGATTTATGAAACACTTTTCATACATTTTTATGAAACACTTTTTCATATCTAAGAAAACAAACGACACACGATTTACGATACACTTTTATCCACAGCAGAGGTACAATCTCATGGTGATGGAATTTTGATCGTAAACTGATGGAATTTTGAGCGTAGTATTACTGAATTCCTTTATTACTATAATGAATTTTTTATAAAAGAATTCCTCAAGAAATGTTTTATTGATTAAATGAAACATGTTTCCTCAAATCAATTTTAATGAAAGGCTTCATTGACGCAATGAAAATTTCATAGACTATAAGATTGTTTTTATTTATTAATTCTAGTAAAAGACGGTATGACAGTTTCATGCGTGAATTACATTCTACACCCAAACTATGTAATAAAGCATTTTTTTATTCAATTTATTGCACAAAACTATCGTATCAAATACGTACATTTATTGATACACTTTTTAAAGAGGTTGAGATATTAAAAAACAAATTTTTTATTCAATGAACTAGATGTTTAAAGACATAAATTAAATGAGATTACCATGCACAAGAGCCAAAAAGCTCAACATTAAGTTCGTTACATGACTGCTGACTTTTTAAAAATTTTCTAGTCTATTAATATTTAACATGAGACCACCTGAAATGTTTTTTTTTTTTTTAAAGTTTGGTTAATTCTGATTAACGAATGAATTTATGATATATATAATATTGAACGGGTTTTTTTAGTCCAAAATGTACTATAAAAGAAATAAAATCAAAAAATAACACTACCCCTGTTAAAAATCGATATATCGCTAATTTACTTCAAGACTGTCATAAGTCAAAAAATGCGATTTTTGAGTTAATGATGCTGATTTATTAGTAATATCATGCTTTATATTGTGTAAAAATTTCATATTAATACCATGTATACTTTTCGAGATAGAGGAAAATATATTTTATTTTTTCTTTAAAGTGGACGCAAAGAGTATATACTTCATAGAGAAACTGTGCTACTTACGGGTCTCTCGATAATTAGCGAATTCGCACACAACTCTCACTAAGAGAAAAATACTTTAAAACCCACTATTTATAAAAAACGTGACCAAATAAATATAGAAAGTGTCGAGCGAGTCAGATATGGATGGATTGAAAACTTTAAACTCGTTTTCTGCAAAATCGTGTTTTTTAAGTTAATTCGTCTTGCGGTAAATGAGCGATATATTGATACAGACATGAACACACATGCTTCATACATGATTCATATGTGTTCATATACGATTCTAATATGTTCATATGAGAAATCATATATGTTCATCTGTGTGCATTAACGACAATTGAGGTAATATTTATATATATAATCATACATGTTTATACATTTCCATATATGGCCATATGTGTACATTCACAAAAATTGAGTTTATATTTATGTATATGTTCACATATGAACTCTTATGAACATATATGAATCCTATATGGTGGAATATGGACATACATGGCTTTAAATCACTTCAAATACTAACATGAATGAGTTCATACATGTTCATAAATAGATGCATATATGTTGATTTTTAACCGGGTAACTAAATTTGTGTTTTGCATATAACAAGTTAAAAGTTTTAATAAAAAAAAAATCGAAAATTTTTCATTAATTTAATGGTTAGTTTTTAAGAAATTATGAAAAAATCATATAAAATTTAATTGAAAAATTAACAAGATTAATAAATTTTTCTGCAGTTAATGTAATTTTTCGTTACATCAATGAATCAATTTTATGAAAACAATAAAAGTGATGGATAGTCTGTTTGGAGTCATTGAATCAAAGACGATCTAAATCAAATATTGGCATTCAAACCAAGGAAGCTTGTAGAGGTGTGTAATTTAAAATATTAATAAAATTGTAAAAAAAAATTAAAGTGAAATTTTTAATATTACACACAGAGAAATAAAGTGCCAACCGAATTGAAAAGTGTTCAGTTAATACAACGACATTTACATTAGATTTCTGAATATTTTTAGTGTTGCAACTAAAATTCTGTTGAATTAACCGAGCTCTGTTTTGAAAACTAATTCAAAGTTCTGCCTACTGTCTGAAATTCGTAATAACATTATTTGAATCGTAGTCTCCGAATTTCAGTTGGGAAATAGCTAAATTTTTTTCTGTGTGTAGTTTTAAACAGTAATTTGGTCAGAACTCTTCGCTGACCAAATGGAATACCTCTACGGACCCCCATTTGGGAACCGTTGAAATAGACTTATAAAAATATGTTTGTAATTAAATGTAAATTTGTCTATCAAAAGAAGTTCGTATCCAATAAATTCAATTAATGACCAAAAAATAAAACAAAAAATCTGAGAAAAAAAAAAAACTAATTTAATTAAATTCTCCAAAGGTATTAATGCGAAAACTAATTAATACGTAGTTTCTTTCTGCTATTTTAAGTATAAATCAAAATCACCAGACCATTACGTGTTTATTTTCAGGACAGACTGACAGTAAGAAATTATACTCTTTTTGGGTAAATACCAATTCCACCTTTGATAATCTTAAAAGTTGTCAATTGATTGCAAATGCCCTAACTATCATTGTTAATACCATCACAAACACTTAAAAAAAAATAAAAACGTTAACTGACAAAAGTGTTCTTTTAACGACAATAATGTCACGCATTTTTAGTTACAATGTTTCACGAAGTGTTACTAATGTTGCCTTTACACTCAACAAATAACCAAAAGGACGTTTGTGTTGGTTAGGGAAGGTGATAAAATGGTTGATATTTGATAATTTTTGTCTTTAAGTTAAGTATTTCTATTTTGTTAATGTGTAACCATTTACATACAGGCCATTCCACGCAAAATCGGCCCAAAATCTGTCCTTGGGTTATCCGATTTCTATTAAATAATGCATTCAGAAACTATATGGACCCACTTAAAGATTATCGTTTTTAGATTTAAAAATTTAAAAAAATGCACGATTTTATGAGCGATTTAGGGTTTTGAAAAAAGAGAAACATGCAAAAAAGTGTTTTAGTCTGTGTACTCGTATTTTCTGCAATATTGATCGGATCATCACCATTTGGAATACAACTCTCATATATGGGTAGGGGCTCCACTGTCTGTTCAGAAGCTTCTGGACCGTGTTCAGGGGAAGGCGGTGAAGCTTATCAATGACAGTAGTGTATCTAACTCTATTGATTCATTGGAGCATCGTCAGAATGTGGGTTGTGTGACACTTTTCTATCGATATTACCATGGGAGGTGCTCATCTGAGATAAGTGAACTTAACCCTAGAGCCCGAGTTTTTATTCGTAATACTCGCTTATCTAGTAGAGCTCATCCGTTTGTGGTTGACTGTCCTGTGTTTCGCACAACGCATTACAGAGAAAATTCGTTTTTTCGTCGAACGATTCGTATGTGGAACAAACTTACCGCAGAAGTCTTCCCTGTTACTTACAATTTAGAAAAATTTAAATCAAATATCCACAAACACTACTCCCTCTTTCCTCCCTCCCATACCCTATTTTCCTGATCGATACAATGCACTGCATGAGTAGTTGGCATCCCCTGAGTATTGGTTAAAATTAAAAAAAAAAAGATTGCATTGGAATGTTACGGTACTCTTCTTTTATACTGTGAATTAGAATTTTATTCCAGTGTCAAAATGAATTGCATTGTTTATGCAATTTATTTTTAAAATTCATTTTTCTTTTGTTTTTGGCCGGTTTCGATTTAAAAAAAAAAGAATGTATATTTGCAAAATATATAATTTTCATCAAATAGTTGCGCATTCACTTTTTTGGGTTCCGGGGCTTAACTATTTTAAATGATTTTCTGAAAACAGCTTATAGCACTTTTACATAGAAAAAAACACCAATTTGAAAAAAATTTTTTATTTTGCGAATTTATTAATATTAAGTTTAAAAATGTAATGTTAAGGAGCCCTTCAAACGTCTCTGTTTTAAAAACTATAAATTTTGTGGATTTTTGTGTAAGTTAAAGATGAAAGAATCTACTGAAATATTCATTCCTTTCAAGCACATGTAACATGATGATGAAAGGTTTAAAAATTAGATTTTATAAATATAATATTTAAGTAGATAAGTTTATCTTCATGTAGAAAAAAAGCTTAAATACTATATGTATATTTTTGAAAAGAGAGCCATTTGAACGGTGCCTTGCCTCAACATTTTTAAATTTATTCTTTTTAATTTTGAAAAATGAAAAAAAAAACAAATTTTTTGTTTTTCTATGGAGATATGATGCATGCTTTTTTTCAATAAATCGTTAATAACCCAGCAAAATAAAGTGGAAGTAGTGCTTTAAGAATCCCTTTAACTTGACTTCCAAAGCATTAGTATAAGCACATTTTTCGGTTTCATAGAAGTTATTGTTATCAACTGCCAAAAATGTTAAATTAAAGTTATTTTAAACATCATCACCATATAATTTAATTGGTAACATCCTAAGTGTTTTTTCATAAGTACATATATATCCTTTTTTTTATATGGAGTTTGAGGTGGTAAGTGGTTGAATTGGCAATCAGAAGGTTGTGAGATCAATTCCGGACTGGGGAGATCATTTTTATATATATTTTTTTCTTATTAATTTTTTAGTATTTTTTTTTTTTTATATAATTCTATTCTTTCTCTGTATTTTAAAATAATTATTTTTTTTATGAGAAGCAGCACTCAGGAAATTCTTCCTTTAAGTAACGTGTTGCAAAAATAAAAACCTAAAGTTTTATATTTTTTATTGTTATGTTCATAAAAAAATGCTAAAAATTAGTTTATCGAATTTTTCATATTTAGGCAAACCTATAAAGTATATCTTGAATGCTTTTTAGGAGTGCCTTGAAACGCGTGCAATATTCAGAAAAATTAGATTAACAAATTTGATTTTGGCTTCAAAAATCTATTTGATTTTTTAATTTTATTGTTACGGATTGCAAAAACATTAGCAAACACGAAAAATATCGAATCCATATTTGGAAAGCTAGTATATTAATAATAATAATTATGTAGGTATAGATTAATGGTAGTGCGGTCTACTTCAATACAACAGATTGTGATTCAGATTCGTGTGTTCAATACTCGCTGGCACCAAAAGATTTTTTTTTAATATTTCATAAACTTCCCCTAGAGTATGCTGCACATTTTTATTAAATAAAAATGTTAATATATATTTGAAAAAGACCTTCAAAGAACTATTGAAAAATAGCATTCATGCACTGTTTAAAATGCTATTAAAGAAGTTATATATTCACTCCATCTGCGCAATGACACGACAATGTTAAAATCATTAATGATTCACCTAAGTTTGCACCACATCCGGATCAGTATATGTAGTGTTTTAACTACTTCTTCCTCAGCTCTTATTTTGCTGGGAATAGATAAAACCCCGAAATTGTTGTTTTTTAGTAAAAGTTCTATAGTTTACATATATGCATCTTTTTTCAAATCGAGATTGGCCAAATTTGAAAAAGGGTCATTTAAAAAAGAAATTGCTTAAAAAATGAATTTATTTTTCCGCAGTAAAAAAGTAGGGAACTACACCATTCCAGTGCAATTTAAATGGTGATAAGTCGATCAATATTAAATAAAATATGTATATTTAAATTTACACACTTTTCGCATTTTTCTCATTTTAAAAAATATTCTTATAGAAATTATATAGAAATATATTCACAGAGTTAAGATATTTTTTATTGAATAAAAAGTTGTCAAAATTCTTATCAGTTTTAAAAATGGTTTATTCTGTCTTGTAATTTTGAAAATGGCAAGACTTACAACTTTTACTCTTTTTAGAAAGAAAACACTTTAATTTTGTGAAGTTTGTAAAAAATAAATTACTGGAAAGTTACAAATTTTGATTTGAAATGTGTGAAGAAATTAACCCGCAAGTCCGCCTCCAGGCGGGGTATCTTAACATGTTTTATTTTTTCCTGAGTGCAGCTAAAACTTGTTTAATACTTTGAAAATTGCCATATAATTTTCGACTAACCTATCAAAGCCAAATTTGCCTACTTGATACAAAAAATAATAAATAATAAAATCTTTGTGTACAATTCTGGAAACAAAATTTCGCCCCCATACCATATTAACTACTTTTGTATGTATTATCAACTGTTAATGGAAATTTAATTTTAAGTAATAATTAAGTTAAAATCTTTTATATTTCAACTTAAAATAAAATATCATATGGATAATTTAACAATAATAGTTTCTAGAATTTTGATATAATATCAACAAAGTTTAATGACCAAATTGGAAATTAACAAAATAAGCAAACGAACACATGCATAAACACACTAAATGTCCGGGGATCGTTTAGTAATGTCTGCCAAAGGACATTTTCACAATACTAACACAAATAACGAGAAATGTATAATGCATACAAAACTAAAAAAAAAAACATTCACTTACACATACATATAATAAACATTTACGTAATAACGTTATCTACGTTTATTAGGGTCGCACTGAAATATGGGTTTTTAAAGAAAGTTTAAGAATTTTTTAAATTTGTTGAAAAAGCATATATTAGAAATTTAAGCCAAATCGGATGGGATTTATTACCAAATGTTTGGAAATATTTAGGCCATTACTCAATTACAAGGAAATTACAAAGTGGTGAATCCGCAGATTTAAATGATATCAAAAGAAAGTTTTTTAAGAAGCACCCACTAATATACAATTCACGTATGTGCATTAGGGATACAACTTTTTTACAATTTTTGAAAATATCAAAATGGCCCTATCCATACCATGTAGTGCATAAAAAAACAATAAGAACTGCATCTTTAGATTTTCGATATCGTTAAAAAAGGTTCCGCGTCAAATGCAATTATGTTTGGGATCAGTAAGTTCTAAAAAAATAAAGGCTTTTAAATAATATATGGAGCACAATAAATTTCCATTTATAAACTTTAAAAGTATACCACCGATTAGTAATGCTAGATGGAATTCTAGAGCAATTCTTGCGATTCTAGCTTACATACTAATTCCAAAATATTGTAGCAAATGATATACAATATGCGAATTTATATGTGGCCCTTGGTACAACATTTGGTTTTTATACCATTGTTACAATAAAAATGACTTCGAAGCCTTAAACAAATCATTATCGGGCTTTACTAATGCTCAGAAATGCTTTCTAAGACATTAGGTGAAAGATGAATCAAGAATTCCAAAACACAACGCAGCAACATTTGTGCGGAACGCGCCATCAAAGTCGTACAAGATACTTTCCCCCAATGCAAATCAACACGAACTCTTAATCTTAAGTTAATTTCACTTAACAAAGATAGCTTTTAGATTGTGATTTTGATTATAATCATATAATGACATTAAGAAATGTAAATAGTTAAATAATTATAAAATAAAAAATTTTGAAAAAATAAAAAAAAAAATCTTAAAGGACTTTCAGAAATCGGCTTCGACGCGGAACGTTTTTGTTCCGAAATGACCTGAGGAAACATTTTTCGGTTTCAGCACAACATCGGCTACAGCGTGGTGAAAGGGCCTTATTTTGGTTGTACCCCTAATGTGCATTTCCGAAAATGTTTGTTATTCAAATAACAATTTTTCGAATACTACATTTGTGTGGGGTGTTGTTGTTAGTTTGAGTTCAAACTAATATAAAATAGTGCTTATTTAATTTTATCGGGGGGTGTTTGGGCTTTTTTCAATATTCGTAATCATTCGGCTTTAGTACGACCTTTTCAGTAGAGCTTTTATAACCCATATTTAAAATATTTCCAATAAGTGACAACCCACAGCATAGGCAGTATGGGCATCAACATTTTTGTTTTCGCGATGAATTTAATACTGCGTACAAAATAATCTGAATTTATTAAATTGTAGACATGTATTCCTACAAAACTCATGTTATTGGAGTATAAAAATTAAATTTCCAAGCAATCAAAAAGCAGGATGTCAAAAATCCTACAGTTTGACATGTAATGACTTACATGAGTGTTATCTCTTATAGATACCGATATATTTCCATTTTAAAATGTGAAATTCCAAATTTGGTTGCACTCAGGTCTAGTTTTTCATGAAAAAAATTTTATATTTAACCAAATAAATTATTGATTAAATAATGCAAAATTAGTTAAATATCTTGCTCCACTCAAAAACTACATAAGTATTAAATAAAAATTAGAATAATCAAATTGTTGCGACTATTTTCCTCAAAAGCACCCACACACAGTGGGATATATCACAAACTTTTTTTTAAATATTTCGGCCATTTCTTACTAAGTTGTCCGATTGCAATGAAATTTAAAACAGAAATAAGTGGTATAATATTGAGCTTAAGTTTTGGTATTGCACCTATTAGCTGGGTTAATATTAGTATTTCGATCTGGCTAAAGATCTCATCAGAACCCGATGTTCAGAGCGTCCAGAATAGGCAGAGCAATAATAAAAAAACCCATTATTCATCAATTATGCTCAATTCTTGTCTTCTTAGTATCATTTGAAAGAAAAAGAAACTCATTTAGTAGCACTCTTGGTAAAAAAAACAATTGGGCAATCCTATTAGGAAAGAAAAAATTGCGGTTTTTGTTAAAATGTTAGTTTTCAATTTTCAGTCATATAATATTTATTAAGAGATATAATCCAACAAGTTTTTGGACTTAAATATACTGTAAAGAAAAGTCAGCAATATGAAATTTATATCTGCATTTATAATTTCCAATAAACAATCACACAATTGCCAGAAATAAAATTTAAATTCTAAAAATGGGATTTTCACATATTTTGCTAACATGTCTACATTCAAAGTGTGGATTGGAATAGACTTATCGAACAAATTAGTTATATGTTGGAGTAGCTAAAGCCGCCCCGCTACCTATTTGGAGGCGTCCTAATAATGGAACAGTTGGTTACACTTGATATTTGCCCTAAAAATGTGGTAACTTTAAAAGCGGCTAGGGAAAAAAGTAAACACAAATCAAATATTTTTTTTAACACAGCTCGCTTTTACATGAAAAATCATATCAGAATACTATGCAAATCATACTATACTGTGTTTTTTGGGTGAACAATCGCAAACATTTAATTTTCTAAATTATTAATTTAAGCGATTAAGTAGCTTTAGAGCGGAGCAAGATATTGCTTTTAATCAAGAACTAATTTGGTTAAATAACTAATAATTAAACGAAAATTGGCCACAGCTCATTTCTGCAATTAGAAAAAAACAGGATCTGAGTCGGAGCAAATTTGTAATTTCACATTTTCAAATGGCAATATCTTGGGAACTATTTTAGATAACCTACACACAGGGAAAATGTTAGTTGGAATTTAATCAATCGTATTAAAAGTCTTTCCTATTGATTCTTATTCTATAGCAAGTACGTACTATATATATTCAAAGCAAACTAATCATTATTATTATGAAATGACAGTAATTATAACAAAAAAATGGTAAACTTTACTAACAATTTGTTACATAAACTATATTCAAATAATATATACTATTTAAATAATTCGTAATTGTTCCAACCGTCTATAAAATACATGTCCACAGCTTGAACCTATTTGATAATTATGATTGTACAAATATTGTTCAACTTAACAACAAATCATACTTGCAACTAAAGCATTTGCCTTTTTCTTAAATGTCAAAAAATAAAATAAAAATTTCAATTCAATTAATTTTCAAGAATAAACATATTTGCAAAAAATTTTTTCATATACATATGTATGTATATCAAAATCAATGGTTTGAAGGAAACTACAACATTCATAAGAAAGGTATTTCCCTTTAATTAAAAATTTCTAAATATTTGAATGTACAGAAGAAAAACAAAATACACATGTATGGAAATATCATTTCACAGGAATTTTAAGCAGATTGTTTGGAATTTAAACAACCAGCTTAACCAATTTGAGGATTCTGAACACATGTACTATATCAAAAGTGGCTTTATTTCCTAACTGATAGAATTCCTTTGCTGATCGCAAGAAATGTTTTCACCAAAATTGTTGGAGTATTTCAAAATTGGAGTCGTATCCTGATGAAAACTGATTGGATTTTGGTAAAATATTAATGGAAAAATCTCTTTGAGAAATGCTACAATATCTGTAAAGTTAGTATTAAAAAAAGTGCAAAAAAGTATTATAAAATTAAATTTACTACACTCATAGAAACAAACCTGTGTAAATAGCAGAAAAATGTATTCAAAATTAGTTAAAAATTACCTAGCAAAAAACCTGCTTAATTTAGCAGATGTTTTGCTAAATATTAATAAAATAAGAAAACCAAATATAAATCTGTTAACCTTACAAAATTTTAGTTATATTCGATGTGAATTTTAGTTAATTGAAAAATAGCATTTTACTCTGCAAAATTAGCAAAAACAATTATTAAATATTTACAGACTCAAAATATCAAACAAAAACTGCAATATTAACAAAATTTTAGTAAAATGCAAATAACAGTTTATTTTTCTGAAATCCACAGAAATGTTTGCTAAAAAATTGTAGATTGCTGATTTCATAAAAATTTCACATTTTTAATGATTTTTGGTGTACTAATATTTTGTAAATGTTTTTGCTGATTTTAGCAGATTATTTTGTTACTTTTAATTAACTAAAATTTTGCTCAAATATAACTAAATATTAGTAAATTCAACACATTTATTTTTGGTATTCTTATATTACTAATATTAAGTAAAAAAATCTGCTAATATAAGCAGTTTTTTCTGCAAGGTAGCTTTTAACTAATCTTTAGTAGCTATTTATTTTTTATTTCTATGAGTGTAAGGAATATGTTTAGTATCTTTTACGGAAAAACTATATGTTTCAACTTTAACTGCTCAATTAGATTCAGAGGCATAACTTTAATGTGCCAACAGATTTTGGACCTTTTTGTGGAAATACATCATTTATGCGTAAACTACAGGTATTATTTTTTGCCGAAACCTAAAATTAATCTTAAAATCTGAACAGGATTCTGCAGAAAAAAATTTAATCATTTGTGGGTTACTGAAGTACATTTTTCGCAGATAAATCCTTGAATTTTATAGTATATACTGCTAGAAAATATTTCACATTCTTATTTACGTTAATATAGATTGATACTTAAAAACATTTAATTTATAATTTTACAGTATGTAAAAAAAATAATTGCTTTAGTTTAAGAAATCGCAGTATATCCCGTTTTTTATAAGAAAGATTAAAAAGGGATGCCTTTATAATATTTTTTGTTTTGGGTTTCAATAAGAAATAGCTAAAAACTCAATTTTAGAAAACGATTGGTTAAAAACTTGTATTTTATATGTATTATATTTTGTATTAAATGTTTTGTTTTAATTAATAAAAAATAAAAAAAATATATATTCTAAATTGGAAATGGTGTATTTATTTAAATAAATTCGATTGAATCAACAATCATTTATATTTAATTCAGTAGGGATAATTAAAAATGGTTACAACTATCGAATGAACAATAGATTTTTAAGGTAGTACATGTGACTATCAGAATTCGGTTGTCAAAAAATACGGTTGGGGCAACAAAACTATTTTCTGTGTGTACACAAGTTAAGATGATTTTGTTAATCCCTACTAGCAGATTCCAAATATGTTAATATTTTTTAAAATCGAATCAGAAACAAAAAAATGGTGAGCAATCAAAATTTGCTATGCAAAAAGTGTCCTGCTTTGGGGGGGAGGTCATAATCCCTACTCTTGCGAGCCTAAGAGCTTCTAAACTAAGGCTCGATATTACGTCACTTATACCTGTTCAAAATTGTATTGTCATAGGAGTACTAGGTGAGAAATGACCGAATTATTGCCAAAAATTTTTTGATTTATCCCACTGTGTAACAGTATTTTAAATTCAACAAATACTTTCTTTCGAAATATAATAATTAGGCATACTATTCTAAAATAAATTTTAATGTAAAAGCGAGATGTGTAAATTTTTTTTTTTAATTTGTACCGTGTTAAAAATTGACATAAATATATAGATTCATACATGAGCACACATGCTTCATACATGTCCACATGTAGCCATGCATGATTCATATGTGAAATCATATATGGTCATGTGTAATGTCATCATACATATCCATACATTTCCATACATGTTTATATGTGTACATTAATGAAAATTGAGGTAATATTTACACACTCATAATAATGCATGCTAAGAATACGAAAATAATAACAAACCCACAAAAACTTTCGCAAAATGAGCAAATATTGGTTTATTTTACGGAAGTTTTTTTTTTATTTTGACATTTATTGGTATTTTTATGCATGGATGTTTATCAGAACATATATGATCACATATGAACTTATGATCATATATGAAGCCTATATATGGTATATGGGCATGCATGACCCCGAATAACTTCATATATGAGCATGAATGAGTTCACACATGTTCATAAATTGATGTTGATTTCTAAGGGGTTAAATACTTTTCCTCCCGCTGTTTCAAAAGTTGCCACATTTCAATGGCAAAATCCAAATTAAACCTACTGTCTAAAAAATTATAAGCCTTTAATAAGGTCGCGGAAGCGGTTGCAAAAACTCCAATATATACCTAATTTATGGGATAAGTCCCTTCCAATCCCCGTTGTAAATGTAGACATGGAAGTAAAAAATATATTTTTGGAAAATTTTTATTTTATTTTTATGAATTGTTTGATTGTTTAGAGCCAATTTTCAATTCTGACATCGATTTTGTATTTGTGACTTTAAAGTCTCTTCAAGTCCTAAAAATCATTGGATTATGTACATTTTAAATATTTTATTGAATAGTGAAATTTAGCATTTTACACATACCCCCATTTTTGCATTCGTATTAGGATTTCCAAGATTCGGTTCTACCAAAAATCATCCATTGTAGTCCTGTTAAAATGTCGAAATCTAAATGTAATTTATTTTTCGAACACTTATGTATATGGAATACTTATAACTCCATATCAGGAGATCTTTAGATCTACCACTTATCCGCGGATAATGAAACAAAAAACTGGCAAGCACTCAAAATAAATTATGCAAAAAGTGTCCTACTTTGGGGGCAACGTCAAAACCTAAGCTCGATAATGAGTCACTTGTGTTCGATCCAAATTTCATTGAAATTGAATCACTTGGTAAGATATGGCCAAATTATTTTCAAAAATGAATCTAAAATTGCTTCGCTCCACTCTATTCAACATACAAGTGTAAACATTTTGAATATATAGATACATATCATTTGTACTATATCTGCGGTAAATACACACACACACACATGCACACTCATTTAAATATACTGAGGCAAACACAAGTAGAAATTTATTTAATATCAACAACAACAACATTAACAGCAAAAAAAAAAAATGTTTAGATGCTTTGGGACTTTTTATTATGATTTTAACTGTTTTTACTGCTGTTAGTTTGTTGACTCATTTATACAACCATTCTCATTTTGTTGACTTTAACCTCTATGCTTAGTTTATGCTTTAACTCATTTTGTATGTAATACACATGCACATGGATTTGTGTTTGTGTTTGTGTATTTAAATCCCTATACATTTTTTACCATAGTATCCCACTGACATGGTCAATGGCTTGTAATAACAGCGAGCAAAGCAACAAAACTCAAATTCCAATTCATCAAGATAATCGTATTTTAGAACTTTATTTACACACATACATTCACTGATACTACAACAACAATATTTTGTTGTAAAAAAAATTCTCTAACATACAAATACATTTATAGTTTTATTTGAATCCTATATATATACACTGCGTTGCATAACTATAATTACAAACGATTACTTGTGGAATAATATTTTGTTACTGTTTCATGACTATAATTACATATAATGGTAAGTAAAGAAGAATATCAAATAAAGAAAAATTTAAGAAATATTTTTGTTTTTTATGCAATTTTAATCAATTTACAATAAAATGTCACGTGCGTTATATCTAATTGATTTTGAGAAAGGGATAAATTCAGCTTTTCTAAAAAGTGGCATAAGTTTTCGGGAAATTGCTAGACAAAAATAAAAACGTTCACATGTGGTTCTCACAAAATTTTCAATTTATCCGAGTGCATATGGTAAAAATAAAACAGGCGGCGCGGAAAAACATTTTTATGATCGAGACCGGCGTAAAATAATCACATGTGTCCCCAACTCCAAATCAAACATAAGAAGGCTCTTAAAGGATTCCCTGAGAATTACTTCCCAAAAAGCTGATGTATGTGCCAAGGTAATTACCCCACCACTCGATTTAAACTTTCTAGAAGGAATTTACAAGCCGACTGCAGAAACTTAATTCAATAATCGCTGTTGTTGGTACGACTGCTTAAACACAAATTTCTTTTAAAGGCAGGTTTTCCTGATCAGAAAAATTTCTGTCTTGATGGTCCATATAGTTTTAACAGCTATTGAAAAGACCTACGTAAGGAACCACGCTATTTCTCAAAAAAAAATTTCGAATGCAGATTCTTAATGGCTTGTGCCGTTTTTTGTTTCGACGGTATGGTTGATTTAGCATGTCCAAGCACCATAATGAGTTCTTTTGAATCCATTACATTAGAGTATTACAGAAAAATTGGTGAAAATAGCAACGAAAAAGAATTGTCTGGTAGACAGTATGTCTGATCGAATTTTCGAGTTATTGCAAAAACCAGAGGAATCGTGCATTATTAAGACTGCTGCTTTAAGATATATTCGTTAAATTTTTGTAAATTTTGAATTTTAGTGCATTTTCATTGTTGATCTATACATAGTGTGTGAGATGTCGGTTAGTTCGGTTAAAGATCATGAATATTTTTTCCATATTAACAGAAAAATTATAATTTTATTTGTGATAATTTACTTTAATTAACAGAAAAAACACTTAGAAAAAAAGTTATGTGACACCCGCATGAATGGAGTTAACTTTCTAGCCCGCAACGGCCTTCATCAACATTCTTCGTGCCTTAAAGTGTTAAATGGTAAACATCATCTATTTAACTCAACTAGTTAAGTTAAAAACGTAACGTGACTTAGTTTGTTGAGTATGTCGAAATTTACTGCGAACTTATTTTCTATAAAGCTATGTTTAGTTCTGTTAATTATTACCACAGTTGCCAGTTCAACTAATTAAGTTGAAAATTTGACTGGCAGTTATTTTCAAATGTCATAATTTTTATGATTTACATTGTAAGTGAAAGAACATCAAACATTGAAATTTTTTCGTTTTTTCAACATATGTCGAGCATATATATTAAGCGAATTTTTACACTGTACCTTGTGAGTGGTTACTAGTGAATTTTTATTGTTGATCTATAAATAATGTGTGAGATGTTGGTTAGTAAATTTTAGGGAGCTGTGGTGTAATGGTTAGCGCGTTGGACTGTTACACAGATGGTCCCGGGTTCGATTCCCGGTGACGGCAACAAAAATTAGAAAAATATTATGTATTATTTTTCTATCCCTCATATGTATTGCAGCTCCCATCTTCGGTGTCGCCATAGCGCTTAATCCCACCGAAGTAAAATAATGAATCAGGGCTATGAAATAAAAGCTTCAATAAATTCACCAACTCGACATCAGGTGGCGAGCAACAACTGTTCTAAGACTTATCATCTCGCGCATGTTCGAAGCCCTTCATCTTTCACCACCTTTCATCTCTCCACTATCCACTTTCCAAAGAAAGCAACACATTAATTAATAGGAAGAATTTCTTAAGTGTTGCTTCTCTTTTAAAAAAAAAAAAAAAAAAAAAAAAAAAAAACGCAGTGTATAAACCAGTCCCGCAATTTATTTAACACAACATTCTTTCAGTCAGGATATCTTGCCTCGGTTGAAACAGTGAAAAACAAAAAAAAAAAAGTTTAGTTAAATGAACTTTTACATGACATTATGTACTTTAAATTATTTACCTGTCATAATATATATTACACTCTTTATATAATTTACATAGTTCGTATACTTGCAATTTTAACAAACTTAAAGTTTTTTCGACACATTGTCATTGTGAGTCACTGACAATCAAAAAAGCTAATCAGACGCTGCTTTCACGTTATTTCTCCTTCAAATTACGTATTTTAAAAAAACGTATTTGTCCACGGCTTTAAAATTACAAGATCTGGAAGATTTAGCACTAAAAATGTAAATTTTATCATCTTTTAACTCACACTGCGCTTCTGGTATTTGATATGCTGTTTCATGAAAAATTATGAAGTTGGGAACATGTATAGTATGAGTGATATTAATTCAATATTAATATTAATCATACGACATATGGGCACTTATTTGGATATTAAAACCAAGCGCAATGATAGAACACGATCACAAATCCATTACTTCTGTATGTAAATAATGTAATTTCTGACTTCTAGCTAAAATTTGGGCAAAATATATACAAGGGCTGTAAAACTTAGTAAAATCATTTATAATATATTGACGACACACATAGGTACATGTTTTACAAATTGTCGGAGTTTTAGGTAAACTATTTCTATTTGCTTTATGCAATCACAAATGATCTCTTGTTGGCTTGATTCTCTATATTTCGATGACATCCGGATATACATAGATAGAAAAGGCTAAGGCAGTAAACAATCGGTATACCTGACCAGTCGCATTTTGAGGGGTTAAAAATAGGATTGTTTGAAGCTTTTTTGTTTTAGAAGGCCATCCAATTACCTCTCATTTGAACTCAAATTTACTATTTAAGGTTTCAATATATGAAAAATTGAACAATAAAATGTGGCCAATTTTGTCATCTCTTAGCTAACCCTACACTAAGAGAATTTCTTTGACGAGTTTTAATGAAACTTTTTCACTAAACTGATGGAGTTTTTTTCATAATGTGGAAGTTAGTTTTCTTAAAATTTATACAGTTTTAATGAAACAATTTTTAATGAAACTTTTTCATTAGTTGCAATAAATAAAATTAAATGTTTCATAATGTTGCGTTTATGGGTTTTGTCCATCCTGAATCATGGCGACAAATCACAAGCTCAGACAATTTGTACTCGATGGCACTCAGTTTCGTTAGGTGCGGTTTTCTTACTCCGAAGGTACTCATCCACCACTACTTAGTGTTTGACGCAATTCTTCTTCACGATTTTGGCAGGAATGAATGTCGCTTCCATATATCATAAATAGACCACAACATACTTCCACACGTTGCCTGAGGATTTGTCCTTCCGCTTAGGCTGTTCACATGACGTGAAGACCTGTCGTCATTACAGGCGACCTTAAATAACTAAGCATATCTAAGTGAATAATTATAACTCAAAAAAAATTATAAAATTCTGCGTAAACTAGCAAATGTATCATATTCTAACAATGCTATTTGTTGGGTGCATTTCAAAAAATTATAAAACTGCATTCATAGAGAATTCCTTTAAAACAAATTAAAATAATGTTAAAGTTTTTTAACTAAATTTTGAAAAAATTGTGAAAAAAGAAATGTATCACTTTAGCAAACTTTTTAAATTTTGTACATTTTGTTTTAAGTTTTGACTTTAGAGAGATTTTCACTCCAAAACAGTCTAAGATAATTTTATGAAAAAAATACAATATTATTTCCATCTTTATTGTGAAATTCAAATATTTAAAAAAAATTGTTACTGTTCTCAAGAAAACGTAATCGGTTAAAACCAAAAGAAAAATCTGGTCATAAAATTAAAAGTTTAATTTTATCTATAAATGTAATAAATATAATGAAACTGATAATTAATTACATAAGTTACAGCCCTGGAAAAGTTTTTTCACACTTTTTTCGCTTTCCAGATATATATGAGGTAGGCGTCTACTAGCGCCGATTTTCTCAAAATTTTGTATATGTTCATCCTTGGCCCAAATAAAATAGTCTACCAAATTGCATTTATTTTCGAGATTTTTGTCCATTCGCTATATGGGAACAAAGCACTGTCATGTCCATGCTGGGATATTGTCCGAAATGTTTGGTACCATCAGTACCTGGGAAATTGAACACTGTTTAGAGTAGGTCAGTGGCTTATATAGGTTCAACAAAAATTGGATTTTTAAAAAACATTAAAATTCGTCTTTTCAACAACTTTCCAAGTAAAAGTGAATTTCTTGACTTTTGAAGGGAAATTTCAAATTCGCGAAAAATAGTTTTGGGTAAATTTCTTGTCATTTGCTTTATTGGTAATGACAACGAACTTGACTTTTATAAAGGTTACAAAAATCATTTACGTTTGTAGAGTTTGTAGACCACCTCAAATCAATTTTTTAAAAGATATGGTTAATTCTGATTAACAAATGAATTTATGATATATGTAATATTGAACGAGTTTTTTTAGTCCAAAATGTACTATAAAAGAAATAAAATCAAATAATAACACTACCCTGTTAAAAATCGTTATATCGCTCATGTACTTCAAGTCGGTCATAAGTCAAAAAATGCGATTTTTGAGTTAATGGTGCAGATTTATTAGCTGTATCATGCTTTATATTGTGTAAAATTTCATATTAATAACATGTATACTTTCAGAGATAGTGGAAAATATATTTTATTTTTTCTTTAAAGTGGGTGCAAAGAGTATATACTTCATAGAGAAACTGTGCTACTCACTGGCTATGAAACAAAAAGCATCAATAAGTTCGTCAATCCTCTATCAGGTGGCGAGCAACAACTGTTCTAAGCTTTCCAAAGAAAGCACCACATTAATAAATAGGAAGAATTTCCTTAGTGTTGCTTCTCTTTATAAAAAAAAAAAATAGTAAAATAAACAATAAATTATTTGGTTTTTTTTTGTTAAATATTTTTAAAAATAAAATTATACACTCTTGTTAACAATATTATATACTCTTGTATACTATGAATCAGTTTTGTACAATTTAACATGACATCATGCATAGTCAGACACAATTTTACTTGACACTGTAATTTTTCGTGAAACGACATATTAAATTGTATCTTACAAAATATTTTACCATACTTTATTAGACGGGAAATATATAATTGGATTGGTAGAATTAAATTAATAAATGGGATTAAACAAAACAATGTATTGTATGATAATGAATTAAAAAAATAAAAACTTTAAAACAAACAGCTTAATTTTTAAGTTATGTTATGTAAAGCATGTTATAGTTATTTCTCGGCCACTCTTAAATTTGATACACTTTTTTACATTTCTTTGTTGTTAATTTTTTTTAATCGGGTAATTCCAGTTTTGCAACGCAGTGTATATGTAAACACATACGAGGTCATATATAAAGTATTTATAAAACTATATCTATTTCCACAGGGACTTATATTTTTCCTAAAAACTTGTTCTTAATATGAGGCATTCCATGACAAATGACAAATTTCTACGAAAAAAATTTATCATACTAGTTTTGGTAAAGGCCTTTATTAGATCAAATGGCACTGTGACCAGCATAGGTCGTTTGTGATGACGAAGCAGTTTTGCAAAACAAAGTTAAAAAACTATAATTAATCCAAAGAATAGTTGATACACATAGAGAAACCTTTAGCGATTTGCCAACTGAAATTCGGTTACTACTACTTAAATTCTGTTATCAGTCGGTAGGTACAACTCAACATTAGTTTTCACAACAAAGTTCGGTTATTTCTACTGAATTTTAGTTGCTATACCCAAAATTTTCAGAAATCGATGTACTAACTTAATTTATAAGTTGTTACCATTAAAATACACTTTTCAATTCTGTTGGCACTTTATTTCTCTGTGTGTATATATCCCATGTGTACACTGATAATAATCCATGCATATAAATTCCAATAAATGTCAAAATAACAAAAACTTTCGTAAAATAAACCAATATATGTTCATTTTACGTAAGTTTTCGTTGTTTTGACATAATTTTCATATTTTTAGCATGGATTATTATGAGTGTGGATTATTATTAGCTACACACTCAGAAAAGAGAATCGGTAGTAGCAACCGCATTTGTTGCCAATGGAATGACTCGGTTGTTTCGACCGAATTTTTGGGTTGCTATACCTATCATTCGATTAAAACAACAGAAATATTGTCACGGCAATAGAGTTTGGATTGTCTCAACGAAAATTCGGTGATAAATACCAAAAAATTAGATATCTACAACCAAACCAGTCGATTGGTTACAATTACGATTGCTAAAACCGAGTCTGTTTTCTGGTGCACTTTATAACCAATTTTTCCTAACGTCATAATTATGAGTGCTGAGTGTCAAAAAAAAATTATTAAAATGTTTGCAATTTTAGGTTTTAATGCCGATTTTTTATTCATTTTTCTGATTTTAAATAAAAAGAAATAGTAAGTTCACTTCTACTCCTATTAACATATTCTTTGGGTCGATAAAATTGAATCCTACAACTTTCACCTATTTAAGTTCCGTCGTCAAAGAGTCAAAAATGCCGGTTTCCACTAAGATACAATGTTATTATATTTATTTCGTTAAAAGTTTTATTAATGTAAAAAAATGTAATGCAAAAATTTAGTTCGTATTCCTCTATAAGCGAATTTATTTTGTATTTTGTTTGCGTTATTTTAACCTATTAAGGTAATGTACCTAATTGTGGAATGTTCCTTAAAGTGGTCTTTTCGTTTTTTTTTCGTGTTGTGGCATGAATATGTTAAAAGTCGAGTTTAAGTTCCGCTACCACTATTCTATGGAAGTTTCAACTTGGTTTTTTAGTTTTTTATCTTGGTTTTATTGTGTCAATTCAAAAAAACGCAATATAAATTGTAATTTTTCGTAAATATGAAAAGTAATTAACAAACAAGTTTAAAACAATGTTCCAAGTCAAGGATTTTTGTAGACGGTAAGCATTTTATTCAAAATTTTAATAAAACTAATTGATTCGATAAACATGTAACTGGGTGATTTTTTTAAAGCTTTCGGATTTGATTTAAAAAAAACACATAAAATTTAAAGAAATTTATGAAATCTTTATTTGAGTCGATAAGACTATCTATATAAATCAATGTTTAAAGATGATTTCATGTAAATGTTGACCGCGGCTACGCCTCAAATGGTTCATACGCCGGTTCCAATTTTGGCAACAATCGACCGGTATCTCACTAATAAATTATTCAATATGGCTTCCAGTACGCCTCGCAATTGGGTCATTGTTTAGCGTGCTGTGTGGCACAGTCTTGTTGAAACCACATGTCACCCAAGTCCAGCTCTTCCATTTTGGGCAAAAACAAAATTTGCAATCATCGCAAGGTAGCGCTCGCCATTCACAGTAACGTACCTGCCTTCGGTGTCTTTGAAAAGACACGGTCCAATGATGCCACCGGCCCGTAAGCCATACGAAACAGTTCATTTTTCGGGATGCATTTTCCGTTCTTGCAATGCTTCTGGCTCCTCTTCACACCAAATACGCAAATTGTGCTTGTTCACGTATCCATTCAACCAGAAATGAGCTTCGTCGCTGAACACAATTCGCACAATTTACACTTTCTTAACCGAGCATAAGTTTTGATAAAAAAATTCAATAATCTCCAAGCGTTGTTCGTTAGTAAGTCGACTCACGGTTAAATTATAGAACAAACTGAACATGTTCAACAGTAACATTTTACACGAATACAGCTGAGCTGACAAAAACAGTGTTACCAAAAAGAAAGTTGGGTGAACTAAGGCCCGTGACAGGTTTCCTCACGGGACACTGTGGCCTTAGGTATCAATTGTACAAGATGGGACGATCCTCTACGGATACGTGCAGGTTTTGTGAATTGGAACCCGAGACCTCAGAGCATGTTCTCTGCAAATGTCCGAGGCTCTCCGACAGGAGGATGCGTTATTTTGGTGATCGCCATCGGACGTTTGGAACTGTTTACCTGGTAGGATAGTTGGCTTCAAATGGAGCCAGAACCTATAGGGTGTATTCGCTTTCAGCATAAAATACCAACTTCTGGTCGCGGTGCATAGTGCCACTCTAGTCTAATCTAATCTAAAAAAAAGTTGCTAAAAAATCACGCTTTATAAGAAATGAAAAAAATTTCTAAAAAATAAAATTTTTACAATGTTTCCTAAAGTGGATCTTTGATATATTTTCTTAGTTTTTATGATTTTTTACAATTTTTACAATTTTTAGTCCTTTTTAAATGATTGACGCATCACTTTAACTATCGTTTGTTTACCTCAATTAAATAAGTTTTTATATGGTAACCCATTAAACAGCTTTAAGCGATATATAAAACGTTTTAATGAACAAACTTTAAATAAAATTTAATTTAAGAACAAATTTTTGTATATTTTACTTAA
Source organism: Delia radicum (assembly GCA_021234595.1). Lineage (NCBI taxonomy): Eukaryota > Metazoa > Arthropoda > Insecta > Diptera > Anthomyiidae > Delia > Delia radicum. The sequence continues at coordinate 167,667,038 of CM037852.1, forward strand.
TTTTCTAACAATTTTATATGCTTTCAGAGAGTTTTTTAATTTAGGTCCACTTTATTGTGGACCTTTTGAGTTATTGCTACGAGTATATAACTTGTACAATATGAAAACGATCTATAGACAAAAAATGCCCAATCAGTTAACTGATATATTTGCATTTTGGATATTCCACTTAGTTTTAACCCGGCAATTCCCATACCCTCGCCAAAGGAAAAAACAATTTGGTTTAAGTCCAAATAGTAAAAAATACGTCTAGTTTACACTATAAAAAAGTTTAAAATAAAAAAAATATTGGTAGTTGTGTTTTATAGCGGTGTCACCAATGGGTGACACTGGGCATAATTTATTTGATTTAACAATAATTCTACAATTTTTTATTTGTTGTGGAATTTATACCAACATTTTATATGAAGGCCTATGTCGCATTTGGCACACATTTTTCTAGTGCGTTCATGACAAAAACCGCAGCGACCTTGTGAGCAATCCTGCTCAATATGGTCCTCTGAACACCCTCCCAATCTAGTTTCATTTGAAACTCTTAACACAATGGGAACGCCACAATTGTTGCTCGTAGTTGGCTGCGTCCCGTATTTTTGCAAATATGACAACACGATTGCTCTACGGAATTGACAATAAGTCCAGCTGTTATCGCATTTTCTTTTGATGAGACAAGCGTTCTGGCAAGCAGCATCTAGTCCAAATGCAAAGAGAGGAAACCAGAATTATTTTCCACGTAAAGCTATTCTCATAGAATCAACATTCTCATTAAAGCGGTCTACACCACCCATATACTTATTATACATTTTAACAAGTGCTGGGCAATCGACTTGAATTTTTGTTCTCTTTTTATAGATTACAATTCTATCTATTACGATGCTATTGTCATGCCATTTTGCTACAATTATTTTTCAGAAGTCTTGTAAACTTAAGCCATACTCTGACTGCAACTTCCTTGTGCCGTAGCTGCAGACCAAATTTTATACCCAAATCGTAATGGTTTCCCATGAATATGTTGCTTTGCGCTATGTCTGCCATAATATGGAAAAATAGTTTCATCAATTGAAATATACGATGAACCAGCCTTATCGAAATTGGTGGTAAAATTAGCAACAAGCAACTCAAAGTATTTGCGAACCTTGTCAAATTTCAAAAAAGAGATTTCGTCTTATAATGCTGGATACCAAATCATTGTACGTGTCCGCTTTTTTTCCCAAAACATTCTCATGTATTTTGGTGTCATGTATCCAGTCGGATACATTCAATGTATGGTTCCTCTATAGAGCATACAAATTGCTCATATCTTCAATGAGGATTATTAAATCTTTGTTGTACAATAACTCAAAGCAATCAGTGACACTGATATCTTCCTGAAATGTGCCTAGAATATCTTGATTGCTGTCCCCTTTACCGCATGAAGAAAAAACTGAAATATTTTTTGACCATTCTTTACCGTAAGTTCTTTCATTTTCTTCTTCGGAGCAGGTTCCTGGTCTGCAATGTGCTCTAATACTTGTGGCGCATCTTGATCCACTTCTTCATCTTCTCTGTTGGGTCTGGTTTGCATTTCAACCTCTGAGCGCAACATTCGGCTAGGAATGTGAATGAAATTGGCATTATTTTCATATCCACTGTCTTCATCAGTAACCTCACCATCCTCAGGAGGAAACAATATGATGTCACCAGGGTCAGCCTCTAGTATTTGTACAATTTCGACCAAGTTTAATCTTTCATAAAACATAAAACCAATAGTCAATATTTTGCAAGATATAAAATTTGTGGTATGCATACATACACATGTATGTATAATACCCAGTGTCACCTGAAGGTGACACTTGTAAAACAGCCCAAAATTTTCGGTTAAATATAATTTATTTTCTAAAACTACTTGCTCACATTGTTAGTCGGAATACTTAGCAATATGTATTAAAAAAAATTATTTTGATTCTTACCCTTTTGGCATTTTTATAACAATTTATTCATCATACGACACGCCAGTATGCTAAAGTCAAAAACACTGCTTAAAGATTTTTAAAAATTCCCTAATTAATAAAATTCTAGCGTTGCCAAAATAAAATCAGATATACAACAGGGTGTTTTCTGTATATAAATAATATTAATATTTATCAGTAATGACTGTTTCCATATTTAAAAATACCGTTACTCTTTGGCACCTCTAGGTGACACTGGGAAATGAAGAGTTAATTTTATATAGCCCTTAGAATTCAGTCCATTACTATATTTTCATATTACTTACGAATAATTTTGATTTGAGTTCAAATTTGTTGACCTTTTCTGATAAGTTTTGTCTTTACATTTGAATTTATTTCATAATATTCACATAATATTAAACACGACAGAAGTGTTAATATTAAAACATCAAAATCAAATATAATTTAAACTTCACCTGGGTTTAGTATTTTGCTATTGGTTGTCAGTAAAGGTGAACAATTTAGAATAAGTTGATGTGGAATATCTCAGGTACTAAAACTATAAAGTTAATATGGAATACCCCACGCTCTAAAAATATGTTGTATGTAATATTTGTTTGTTTATGACATTTGCTTCGTATCTAGAAATATTTAAATGCGAGTTCAAAAACTATTTCATATCATTTTTAACTTGTTATGTAAACATTGACATTAGAGCGGCAGTTTTTTTTATGAAGAAAAAACATTTTTCGTAAACTTTCAATTTATTGTTGCACTAGGTCTAAAAGTTATGTTGTGCGAATTTAGGAAAAATCGAAAAGTTTTAACGCGTGGCGCCGTGTGACCAAAGTTCTCGATTTTAAAATTTTTTTCTTAATGTGCTTAATTAAAAATATGTCTCAAATTATGCGCAAAAGAAAAGTAAATTTGTCTGCTTTTCTAGTCAAAAAAAAAAAAAAATAATAATAATAAATTGTCATAATTTTTAAAAAATTTCTAAAATGGAGAAAAAAACACAATTTTTGTAAAAATCAAATCGCCAAATCTCAAAAACCATTTGTTCGAATTACAAATATTCGTGTTCAACATGCCAAAATTCAATAAAAAAAAATATGTCTCCCAAGACATATTGTTTAGGTACTTAAGAAAAATTATCAAATATCAAAAACATTGGCCACGAGTTAAAGCTTTGCAATTTTTCTAAACTTTTTGACCCAACGCTAGAATAATCACAATCGTAATTAATACAAATCGAAAGTTTAAAAAAAAAATGTTGTTCTAACAGAGATTTTTGTTGTTGTTGTTGTATGCACAAATAAAGTTTCTAGGAGCAATTAATATTTATAGCTATAACTGATTGTATACTATTTTCATTGGTACACTCAAAAAAAAAAAAAAAGTTAGTATACAAATCAGTAAAACAGTTTCAAATCTAAATTAGATACTATTATTATACTAATTTCGTAGTAAAAAGTTATTTTTTAGTAAAATTTTGTACTATTCTTATTTTACAAATTACAAATTTTGGGAGCTAATTAAACTAATTTAATTTTACTTATTTCTGCAACCTGATTTGATAAAATTAACAAAAAAAAAAAATATATATATTAATAACATATTTTTTTAAGCTAACAATTATTTGATGTAGTGTAGTAAAAGACATGTTATCATGTGCTTGCCCGAGTTCGGTTTTTTGTTACTTTAAATATAAAGTTTTTGAATTTTAATTGATGTTTTCTAAATTTAAAATTAATGTTTATTAATTTCACATAGAAAATATTAACTTCAATTGAGGTTTTCTAAATTTTAAATGCAAATTCTTAACTTTAAATATTTTTTTAAGAATTCTGAATGAAAATTCTGAACATCAAAAGGGTTTAACTTCAAAGAGAATATTTTTTTTATACACATACACATCAACAATTTTAAATAAACAAAATACAAAATAAAATGTAAAAAATTGTTATATTTTGCCTGTTTTTAAAATGGTTTCTTATGTGAAAAGCTGTATTTTCAATAAAAGAAAAAACAAAGTTCGGCTTTTTAAAAATAATGTATGTAAAATTTTCGTCATGGTGGGTATTACTGTTCGTGTGTTAGTGTGTAGTACTCTTTGGTTCGTTTTTTCAAGGTTGCCAACTCTACAACACAAAAAATGGTTAGATCTCAAAATAAAAATCGCTAGAAATGCATAACTACCAATAAATTTAAAAAGTTTAGCATTTATTAAAAAATCAAGCAATTTTAGTCCAAAAAGTAAATACTAAATTATATTGCTCTATAATATCTATTAAAAACTATGTTGAAATATGTTAATTTATTGTTTTTGCAGTATTGAATTTTATACATTGTGATTCAGTCACTACCCGCCGAATTTCACCAGCGTATTCCTTGGCTCATTTCATGAAAATATGTCCACATGCCCGAAAAGGCAAGTATGCGAAATGGCAGCGCTTTGAAAATTTTCGGATTGGTGGTCGGAGGGTAGTAGGGTACAATTGCTAACTTCAGAACCAGTGGTCGGATTTTATGTTATTGTTATAACCATTTGACTGAAATGCAAAATTTTTTTTTTTTTTGGTTTTGGAAGCGAAATAAGAACAAACATTCATTTGTTTTTTAAATTTTGTTATTTCGGTTCCGAAAACAAAAAAAAAAATGTTTGCATTTCAGTGAAATGGTCATACCTTTAGAACGGTAAGACCTCTGGACTTCGTTTAGGGAAGTTTGGAAAGTTAAGAGGTAGGGCTATCTTACATGTCATCTGGCTGAGAAAATTGAGGTTATGTGCTAGTTCTTATGTCTTTTTTTCCAATTTTTTTTAAGCTCTGTATCTCGGCGATTTAACTTTAATATTTTTTTTTTTTTTGCTTCTGAAGGGCCTCCCAAAGACCTTTTCAACAAGCCCAACAACAAAACTGGTTCAGAAGTTAGCAATTTCACCCTACTATTCTCCGATCACCAATCCGAAAATTTGCAAACCACTGCCATTTCGCACACTTGCATTTTTGGAAATGGTCGTAGTGGATATATTTTCATGAAATGAGCCAAGGAGTACGCTGGTGAAATTCGGCGGTTCGTGACTGTATAATCAGAGCCACAATTTCAGTTTTTTAAAAAAAAATTTTGAAATGATGTATTGGGAAATGTTGTTGTGGCTTAATTAAACACAGCAATAACACTTCCTAAATAAAATAAAACGCTACAATTTTAAGAAACACATGCTCTAAAAATAGTTTAAAGAAGCTAGGAAGATAAATGGCTAAAAATCACTAGGACGAAAAATAAATGGCTAAATCTTGTAATGCACTCCAACGATTTTTTTATAGCTAGATGAAAAAATCGCTGGATATAGCCGGAAAGAAGATAAAATGACAACCTTGCTTCTCTTCTGCAAATATGTAAAACCTGTTTTCCGCATTAGTTGTCTGGATCTATTTAGACTTGGGCAATCTAGTTCGTTTGAGTGAGCGCTTTTTCTAGTTCAATTGATCTCAATGAACTAGGTCGCTCCTATAGTTCAATCGATCGCTCCTATAGTTCAATCTTTGACAATTTCGTTCAATTAAAATAGTACTCTGTCATTTGAGTAATATTTATTTTCTTCGTATTGCTTTTCGTTTAATTTTTTTTTTTCAATGTTGTCAGCTCAAATTTTTTACCGTTAAAAAGAAATGTCTAATATGAATAATTCGCTTAAAAATTTAAAAAAATCGATCTAACTAACGACTGAACGAAATTTTCAAAGATCGACTAAACTAGAAGAGCAACCTTGAACCATTGAGATCAATTAAAAAAGAGCGAAAAGAGCGAAAGACCTTAAAGAGCTGAATAAAAATAAATCAAAATAAAGACTAGTTCAAATGAACTAGGTCGTTCACGAACTACACAACTCCTGGTCTATTTAACATAGGATGTTGCTTAGGCGGAAAGTGAGAGAGTAATAAATTAATATATTGTTTTTTAAAACATATTTGTGAATAACACTGTATAACAAAATCAAATTTTTTCCAAAAATTACAAGGTCCGACCAATAAATTTTGATAGAAGATACAAAAAAAAAGACACGTGTATTGGCGTTTTGAAAGTTTACATCTTTGTTTAATTTTAGGGAGAGGTGAAGTTTCCCCCAAATGCCAATTTTGTATTGTCAATCGGCATAGAAAATCGGGAAAAGCTTACGTTTAAAGCTTACGTAAAACTTAAAAGACCCAAATTTTTTTTTAGCTGTCCAATCTCATATTTCGGCGTTACTAAGTAGGAATAAAAATTACCCCCATTTTACGTTTCTTTTTTTTTTTTTTTTGTTTATTTTGTTCTATTAAAAGTAACTATACTTATACAAATTTGGTATCCAATGAAAGGTTTGAAGACGTGACTTGTCGCGAAGAGCCTTTTTCCCTATATTTCAAATATTAAAAAAATGTGGCAACTCTGGATCCACTATATATTTGAGAGCCTGTGTAGGATGGGTTCGATTCCCACCAGAGGCACTGGTCTTTTTTATCTACAACGAGCCGAAAGTAGTAGCTAGTGCTCGGTTAGGGTAATAGGATATAATTTGTAATATATGATTATTAATTAGTAAATAAATAAATATATTCAATATGGGATCGAAATTTTCGTTTGCTTTAGTTCTTTAACGCTGCGTAAAAAAATCTAGTTTTAGTAAATTAAAGACAAGTTTTCACACAAAAACAAATGAATTTTAACCCTCATTACCGTTAAACGTGAGATTGGGTAAATAAAAAACATGGGTTTCTTAGTTTTTGATTCTTTATAACACATCAAAATTTCATCGCAATTTGCGGGAACCCATGAACGTACTCTCCTTGTGAGACATATTGTTTCAGGTTTTAAAAGGATTTCTTTTACTTACAAATAGATTTCGTTTTTTTGTTTTTTGTTATCGACATTTTCTTCAATGTCAAAGTAATTCTTATTCATTGAATGTTAATTTGATAAAGTCTTTTGCATAAAAGTTGAAGCAAAACAGTGTTAATGAATATAATACACAGGTACTTTCAACACAAGGAAGTGTAGACATATGTATGTATGCAGACATACAAATACATACGCATACATATAGTATACACTTGTGTATAACTAGTAGGGTATCCAATCGATTAACCAATATTCGATTATTGGAACAGTAAGATAAATAAATGTTATTCTGATGATTTCCGGTGACGCGAAATGAATCATGCAAGGACCTGTCAGTAGATAAAGTCTGCTATAAATTAGCGGACAGAAAACTTTTTTAATTAAATTAATGAAAATGAAAATTATCCAAGTTCGAGGCCATACTATTTACTTTTTTATTAGGATATTGTGTTTTTTTTGTTTTAAAATTTATTAATTGAACACTTTTAGAAATGTGTTGATAGATTTTTTACGTTAATTTGTTAGGTTCCCATCATTAGAACACGTTTTGAAAGAGGTAACAATCCCATGCCAAACATCAAACATTCATATAAACTAGTTTACTCACTACATGAGAACTAATATATATATGAGCTCGAAGTAAAAGATTATCGCCATTGATCAAAAATAAATTGAAAACTTGTTCACGTTTTTTGTTTTTTTCAATACACAGTTTTTCTTTTTTTTTCTCCTTTTTATTTTTTGTTTTGTCTATAAACAAAAACAGGGGAGTAAACTAGACTGTACTTTGCCTTTAATACAAGTTTGATATAATTTTTATTAAAAATAAAAATTATGTTTTTTCGACCTTTAATTGTGCAATGAAAATGAAAATTATTCAAGTTCGAGGCCATACTTTCATTTCTTTATTACGATATTGTCCTAACAAATAATCTATATAGTTTTTTTGTTTTCAAATTTATTATTTGACCCTTTCAGCAATGTGCTGATAGATCTATTTCGGGAATTTTCAAAAAAAATATAGATTATATGTTAGGACAATAATTTTATAGCGCTGTGTTATTTATCCTTTAAAGATTTGTAATTGTAACAACAGTTCTCTTCTTTTCCAAAAGGCTAATGGAATTAGTGGTAGCAATGGCGATTAAATTCCGGAGATGACAATTGCAGAATCCGTTAGAGGAGCAAATGCTTGATATTATATCAATGCATCATAAGGGCAGAGGCAATCGTTTACAATATGTATATAAATCGCTTTAGCCGCTTGAAAAAAAAATAATTTTAAAGTGCTCAGTAATCTTATATTTTTAAAAGATATATCTTTTAAAAAATATAAGATTGCTGAGCACTTTAAAATTAATACATCTAAAGCGATGTATATAAAAATTGTAAACGACTCTACAGAGTCTTGAGAGTCTGAATATTTGTCTATTAAAAACTAAGGTCAGGGAATGAGACTGCTTCTTTGAAAGGACTTTATAGTTGCAAAAGTTTATCCAAAAATGTATACAAAAAAGTTTTTAGTTGCAACAGTTATTTTAACAAACAATCTGATTACAGTGACTGTCTACAAAATATTTTCAAAATATGTTTTTTAAATTCATACAAATATGTGAAAATTTTTAAAATAAAAGTGGAAAATATATTGTAGACTTCACTATAATGAGAGTGTTTGTTAAAATATCTTTCGCTAATATAAAGTTTTTTGGCTGAGTTTTATTACACACCATTTTTTAAGCTATGTAAATTTTATACTAGAAGACGAACTTATAGATCGTCCTTTTCCGCTATGATGCCATAAAAAATTTTATGCTGATTTTGCATTTTTCACATGACTCGTACTTTGTTCTTTCTTTTTTACACGAAATAGTTGTTCAGATTTGTGTTGTTAGTTATGCACAAAAATAAGGTTTTTATTTTTGAATCATGCCCTAAGCCACAGCTTTGCAATATTTCAGGGTTGCCACAGTTCTCAAAATAAAAAATCGTTTTTGAAATATGTGTTCACTGCCAAACATGCTCACAAAATGTTATCAAAATCGGAGACTAAAAATTAGTTTTTAATATAAAATGAAAATGCTCTATTTACAAATTGTTAGTCTATTAATTTTCAAGAAAATTATTGAAATATCACTATGAAAATTGTATTCCAATAAAGATAATAAAATCGTTTTACTTTTTCATATTTTGAATTCAAATATTTATATTCTATTAATAAAAAATTTAATTTGTTAAAATTCTACTTGATTCTCTCGAAAAATAATTAAAATTAATAATTTGGATACCCTTAAAACTAGAATAAGGAAGTGTATAAAATTGGCAACAATTAATTGGTAAATTCGATTATGTAGTAAAACACACTACATCCTGTATGGCTTCCGACTGAACACCAATATCGTACACACATTAACACATGTGTAATACACAGGCACATAAAGTAACAAACTTGCTTGCCACTACTACTACTACTAACTAAATTTTTTAACATTGAGTAATTAAGTATGTATGCTCAAGTTACTTCCTGTTTTAAGTTTTATTTAATGTACAAAAAGTAACTTGTTGCCAATAAACACAACCATACATACTTATTGATTTTTTTTGTTGAAAAATCAACATTATATATTCTGATAGTACTGCACATAAAACTTAAAACAGTCTCATAGAAACATACAGTGGTGGAAAAATTTACAAGAACACCAGCTTTAATTTTAAAACTATGCAACTAATGGCCATTTTAACCATATTTTATATAATCACGTGCTACAGAATGGACCAAATTTAATATACTTTAAATGCCACCTAGGTGGTGTTTTACACTCAAAAAAATAAGTTAGTAGAAAAGTTAGTAAAACATCTTGTAAATCAGGTATACTATTTTTCAGCAAATTTTTTGCTAAAATTATGTTTTAAACTAAAACTTTAGTTATACTTATTCAGCACTTAACTGTTTTGAACTAATGTTTTACTAATATTTTACTTAGGTTTTACTAATTTATTTTGCTAAAAAAAATTATGTTGATTAGCACATCAATTGTGTGAACGACAACCAGACTGACGAGGAAAATTATACTAAAAAGTACAACTCTAGTAAGACATAATATAAAAAAATCAACCATGGAATATTTTTGTATCTGTTTTTCATACATAAAACAAAATTGTGGATTAAAACAACTTAAATTTTGCGTCGTCACCGGCTTGTGAAAGTAATTGTCTATTAATTATATAAAAGCAAAATAAAATATTTAACTTTAATAAAAATTAAATATGTATTTGTAAACTAATTGTTTATATATTTTATTTATTTATTTACTAGATTTATATAATACAATAAATGCTATTACATAAATATATTGTTTTAATGAGTACGAGCAACTAAGGCCTTCGACTCTGTGTATGATATAAATATATTTTTATTTACAAAAGTTATTTATATAAAATTCAGTAGTTTACATCTTTTTAAAAATATGTAGATATTAGAGATATTATAAGGATTGGGAACGCTAAGTAATAAACTAGGTGTATTTGTACTGAATGTTGAATTTCTCTCTTGGCTAAATTTCTGACAGTCATCCAAAATATGTTTTATAGTTTGAGGTGTCTTACATGTCTTACATTTCGGTTGATCTTCTTTTTTTAGTAGGTGTTGATGATTTAATATGGTGTGACCTAGCCTTAATCTGGAAAATACTATGGTTTCTTGTCGCGTACTTATTGCAGGGAATACGATTTTCTCTCCTGTAGGATTTATTGATTTGTAGCTATGGTTGTATGCTGTCCAATTATTGATTAGTTTTGTTGAGAGGTGTTTTATAACCAGGGATTGAAGGTCTTTTGCTTCTTGTGTATGGAAGGTTAACAGCGGGGCACGTTGTGCATTGCCAGCAACATTGTCCGCAGTTACATTTCCAACAATGCCAATATGACTTGGCACCCACATTAAGCGAATTTTATTTGGGAATTTTATTAAAAAATTACGAATATCTGCTACTATTTGTTCCATATTTTTTGTGTTCATAACTGCTGAAATTGTGGATTTACTATCAGTACATATAATAAAACGACCTTTTTGTTTTGATGAAAACTCTGCTGCCAATTTAACAGCGAGAGCTTCTGCGGTGAAAATGCTACAATGTGGTTCTAATAGCCCATTTTTTATAATTACATTGTTTTGGTCAACTATACCAAAAGATGTTCCTGATATTGTTTTTGAGCCATCGGTATATATAAAATTCCAGTTGTTATAGGTAGATGATATAGATCTGAAGAGCTGTTGATAAGTTTCAGGTGGAGTTGTGGGCTTATGATATTCTTGAAGATCAAGAATAAATGAAGTCGATTTTAGTAACCACCAGGGTTGATATTTGGTGTTTATAAGAACAGGCTGGAGATTTGGTAAGAGGTCATTTGCGAGTAGTACACATCTGTGAAGAGGAGATTGTTTCTTGCATATTCTTTTAAGTTTGCTTGTATTTTTAAAGTTTTTGTGCAAGTTTGAGATGTGAGAAATAAACAATTTAGGAATGAGTTTATGGTCATTTGAATAAATGCGTTCTGAGATCGATGGAAATCCAGCTTCCGTTAGTAAATTCTTTAAGTTTGTAGTGTGAAATGCCCCTAATGCACGCCTGATTGATGCGTGGTAGGGTGCGTTCAGCAAGCTTAGATGTTGTTTTGGGCAGTGTCCATATATTGGTAATCCATAGTCAATTTTGGAGAGTATAAGAGCTTTTGTTACATTAAGGAGAGTGTTAGAATGTATAGCGCTTTTTTTGGATGCCAGAAATTTGATGATGTTTAAACGTAGTGTAAGGTCTTTTCTGAGTTTGAGGCAGTGCTGTTTAAAGTTGAATTTATCATCGAAGATGACACCTAAAATTCGTAGTTCAGAAACGTTATCAATAATTGTGTTGTTATAATTAAGTGTTGGTGGGCTGCACATTCTTTTATTACAGATATGTAATATCTTGCACTTTTCAAGCGAAAGTGCTGCTCCAGATACTTTAGACCATTTTTTGATGTCGGAAAGAAGATTAGAAAATGCAGTTTTCACTCTGTCTGAGTCGTTATTTTTGAAAAAAAATATAGCGTCATCCGCATATAACGAGTGATCAATAATTTTATATTTGGCTGCAATGTTACTAATTTCATTGAAGGCTATTAAGAATAACACTACCGAGAGGGGAGATCCTTGGGGTACACCGTTATGAAGAGGGAAAAATTCTGATAAGGTGTTATTGATGCGAACTCTAAATTTTCGATTCATTAAAAAAGATTTAACGATGTTGAAAATTTTTTTGCTAACTTTCCATTTAATTAGTTCTTGCAGAACAATGTGAATGCCAACTCGATCGAAGGCTCTAGCAAAATCCGTTGAGAGAATTGAGACATGATTTTTATGAGAAATGGCTTGTGAAATAAAGTGGTTTATGTGTAACAGAGCATCTAGAGAAGATTGTTTTTTCTTAAAGGCGACTTGGTTGGGGTGAATAAGATTGTTTTTTGAGGAGTACCACATTATTCTTTCAGCTATTATTTTTTCAAATACTTTACCAACACAGGGCAGCAAAGATATTGGTCTGTAACTACTTATAACTTCAACTGGTTTATTAGGTTTTTGTATTGGTATGATTATTGCAGTTCGCCAGCTTTGAGGTATATGCCACAGTCAAAAATGTTATTGTAAAGAGATATAAGTCTGTCTTTTAAAGAGGGTGGAAGATTCTTTAACATTGGGTAAGAGATCTTATCATATCCAGGTGTTTTGCCTTTTACATTTTGTAATACTTTTTCTAGCTCGATAAGATTAATTTTGCTTTAAATATGTCTGTCTGTTATCTTTTTACTATTAGTATTATAGGAAAGACTCAATAGTTCTGTTTTTTTGTGATAAATGATGGGTTAAATTGTTGGTCAAGTGATAGATCTGACCAATATTTGCCAAAATTGTTTGCTATGTCAGTAGATGATTTTAAGAAATCTTGATCCAGTTTTATAAATCGAAACAAGTTGAAGGGTTTGTTGCCAACTAGCGTTTTGATATCATTCCATATCTTTTTTGAATTTGAATTTGGGCTGATAGTTGAGGTAAATTTTTCAAAAGATTCCGATTTGGATTTTTTTATGGCTTTTTTAAATAAAGCATTTGCCTTTTTATAAGCTAGAATATTGTCGTCTAATCTGTATCGAGTAATATATACCACCTACACCCGGCCGAAGATGAAATATAACTCCCATATATGGGCAGGTGCTTCAAAGTCTATTTTGGGGGCTTCTGGATTGTGTGCAACGGAGAGCGTTGATGCTTTTCAACGACTCGTTGGAGCATCGTCGGAATGTGGGTTGTGTGACTTTGTACTATAGATATTACCATGAGAAGTGTTCTGCTGAGATAAGCCAACTCATCCCTAGCGACCAGGTCTCTGTTCGTACTACCCGCTTGTCAAGTAGATCTCATCCATTTGTTGTCTATAGCCAGGCAAATCGCACAACGCATTACAGAGAAAATTCGTTTTTCAGTCGCACTAGCCGTATGTGGAATTGTCTCTCTGCGGATGTCTTCCCTGCAAATTACAATTTAGAAAAATTCAAGTCAAATGTCCACAAACACTACTCCCTCTTTCCTCCTCCCCATAACTTATTTTCCTGATATCAACACAATGCAATGCATTAGTAGGGGCATCCCCTGAGTGTTGGTTCAACGTTCAAAAACATATAAACATATAAGCCCAAAATTACTGCCTTCGAAAATTGTGTCAGAACTTTGGCATCACCTTGTACAATCTAGAATTATCTATGGAATATAAAAGTTCTCATTTTATTTGTTTGTCGTTTCTTAAGTTCTTTAAATTAGTATTCCACCACGGGACGGAGTGTTTACGATTGACCGATATAGTTTGGGGTATAGAAGCATTGGCAGAAGCACGGATTATTTTATGTAGTTTTGCGGCTTCAGCATTAATATTTTGCGATTTTGTTATTGTATCGTTAAGTTCGGTACATTTTTTTTCGAATTTATTCCAATCTGCTTTTGCGATTTTGAAGTTAGAATTAGGTTTCCATTTGCTGCAATTGGAACTGCAACCTATCTCAATATTTATGGGAAAATGATCACTTCGTATAAAGAATAAATTGTTTTCCATGAAACTCTGGGTGAAAGTTGGGCACTACATAAAGAAATGTCAACATTTGTAAAAGATTTGTGGGTTGATAAGTGTGTGCTTGAACCATCGTTTAAAACAACTAAATTTTTTTTATGAATTAAATCTTTTACAATTTTACCCCTGTCGTTTGTTGTTTGGGAACCCCATATAGGGCTCCACGAGTTAAAGTCTCCTATAAGAAAATAAAGTTGTTTAGCTGGGGAAGATATGTCATTTAAATCTTTTAAGGAAAATTGTTGATTAGGTGGAATGTAGCAGTTAATAATGGAAAATGGTAAACTTAAGTTTATTACCAACTCAATTGATGCAATGTTATTGTCGCGATATATTATCTGATGTGGGATTTGGTTTTTTACAAGAAATCCAATACCTTGTTTAGCAAAAGAATTGTTTGGTAAATTATAGAAGTATCCCTCGTATAATTTGTGTGTTACTATATTATATTTGTTGTAGGGAATGTGGGTTTCTTGTAGAGCTATTATGTCTGGATAAATGTCGTTATTAAGAAGAGAGAGCTCATTGTAGTTATTGTAGTAGCCATTCATGTTCCATTGTATTAGCCTTATCATAGTAAAAATTAAGAATATTTTAGAAAGAGTAAGTTTATATATTTTTTTTGTTGTTATTTTTATTATTTTTTTTTTTATTCTTCTTCACTAGTAACGATCTCTTCGCAATCCATGTTGTCAGATTGTTTTTTAGTTTTAATTGTTGGAGTGTCAATTATTTTTTGGAGTTTTGCGTAAAGGTTGTTTGTAAGATTTTTGTTTGTGTTTTTTGTTATTGGTTGTTTTGTGGTGTTATCGTTTGAACTTGGGAGAGTGTAGGATGTTGTGGGTTTTGTTGGAGGAAGGGTGTTGAGGGGAGTTTGGTTGTTGTTTGATTCTTTTTCTTTGGTTTCTTTTATGTGTTTTTGATTTAGTGTGGTTTGTTGCTTATTTATTGTGTTTGCTGTTGTAACAGAGGAGTATGTTGTATTCGGGAGAATTGTAGGAATACTATTTCTTTGAATACGTTTTGCTTCATTAAAAGAGCATTTGTTTTTAATTTTGATTTTTAATAATTCTTTTTGTTGAACAAAATGTTTGATGAGGAGGGGTGATCCTCAAGACAATTGGCGCATTGCAGACGTGTGCAAGCTGTATTATTGTGTGGCGGAAGGTTGCAGTTTTCACAAATTGGTGAGTTTTTGCAGTTTTTCTTAGTGTGTCCAAGTAATTGGCAGCCTTTGCATCGCATAGGATTTGGGTAATACTGTCGTACGGTGACGGAATTCCATGATATTTTTATTTTGTCTGGTAAGTGATACAGATCAAAAGTAAGAAGCAAGACTCCATAATTTTTCTGTTTACCATCTTCGGATCTTTGGAACTTGTAAATCTCGGTTGCGCCTTGATCAGCTAGTTCTTTTACTATTTCTGAATCAGGTATATCATTTAGATAGGGTGCGTAGATAGTTCCTTTGATGGAGTTTAAATTTGTGTGGAGTTTGCATTTAATGTTGCAAATACCAACTAGTTCCACAGAAATTAAAAATTTATCGGCAGCTTGTTTGTTATTAACCAGTAAAAGTAAATTACCATCACGTAATTGTGATATTGAAGTGATATCTTTACTGATTAGGTGGATGGCACGATGTACTGCAAAGCAAGAGTAGCTGGATAGAGGTTTTTGAGGATTTGTTGACTCCATAACTACATATTTTGGATTGGGAGGTTGAACTTTAGGAAGTAGTGGAAATGGTGTCGTATCTTTAGTTTTAATTTTTTTACGTTTGGGACTAGTAGAATTTGCTAAAGAAGCAAATCTATTGTCCCCAAGGTTGGGGGCCCAGGGGAAATTTTTTTTTTTTTAATTTAAAAGTTTAATTTGTTTATTTTTTTTTTTTGTTTTATATGAGAAGAAAAAGAGAGTGCACGTTGTATTACGAATACGGTATTTAAAGCCGATACAAAAACTCGATACTCGAAATAAATAAAACGTCTGCTTTGATCAAGTGTTAGTCGACGACTGTGTTTATATATGTATATTAATAATCTTGTGTGGTCAAATTGCAAACAAATATGCAATAGATAGACAGGCTAAAGCGAAAGACAAAGACATACATCTTAGGTAGATTTTTCTGTTTCCTTTTTCTTATTGCAAAAAAGGATTGTATATGTTATAGTTTGTTATTTTTTCGTTTCGTTTCTATAACTCTCTTCAGCATTTGCGTTCCTTTAAAAGATAGCATCATTTAGACAATAACTGATGTAATTAGTTCAACGATAATTTCGTTTATATTATATATAATTATTTCTATTGTTTTTAGATATTACATTAATTCATATCGTCAATTTGGGAGTATGAAAATTTTTATATATTGTAACGTATTGTAAATTATTTTAAAAAGACTCACAAAAATATGTATTTTGATTTCCAGCAAATAAATTATAATTTTTCTACAATTTTTTTGAGTTTTTTTCAGTCTACTAATATTCAGCAAAAATTTTATTATTTTTTAGCAAGAGTTTTTTAATTTCTAATCTACTAAGTGTTAGCAAAGCTTTTGCTGAATCTACTAATTTTGTTGCTAAAAATCAGCTCGCTGATTTTGTTGACTTTAGCAATTTTTTTGCAAGCACCCTCCTGACTAAAATTTTGCTGACTCATATAAATTTTTTGCTGACTTTACTAACTTTTTTATTTGAGTGTAGGTGTGTTAGCTCACATTTTAATTTTAAAATGATTTTAATAATCCCTCAAAAACTAAACTTATTTTTAAAAACTGTTTTTAACACTATGCAGACTAAAAAATTTTAAATGAGGTATTTTTTAATATTTGAACGTTTAGAAACGAAGATTAGTTTGACTTTTAAAATATATGGGAAATGCTTGCAGGTCGCCACACCTTTTCTTTTTTGCCCATAACTAATCATAAAATCAACGTATTTTTGTCATATTCATACGTTGGCAAGAAAACGTTCTCAATCCTGAGCTAGAAATAATTTGATTTGCAAAAACTAAAAATTTAATTGCAAATTTTCAAACTACAAACTAAAACAAAAATTCTTCAGTAATGAATTATAATAAAATTAATGGCGATTGTCATTATATGGGGTTAAAATACTTTACCCCTTTAAAGAAATTGTTAAATTTATCAAAATCAGCATACAAATTTTAATTTGTAAAATGGTTTTATGGATTCATCACAAGTCATCATCGGAATCCTAGTTCGGGCATATGTAAACACGGAAGCCAGTCTTGTATTCGTGGCTTCTTAGATATTTGACACTAGAGTTTTAGAGCCAGCCGATATGCCAATTGTTGTATTTCAATGATGCTCAACCAATAATAGCTTTTGGCGACCAGCTCCTTCTGTTTTTCTTCATTAAAAACCTACAAAAAAAGCACTATAAAAAGTCAGTACGTAGGGCAATGCATCAAGACCATTAATACCACGATCGGGTGTTCTTGGAGTGCGCTGCCATATTAAAAATGTAAGCAACTGCTAGAACTCACTGCAAATATCGTTTTAGAGTTAAATGCAATTGAAATGTCAAAGTACTTGTAAATATCACACAATCAGAAATTAATTCAATGAAACTCAATTTTTTTTTTAAGGTTTGCTTAAAAACTTTGTCCAGTAGTGAAATCTAAAGGTAAATCGTACATTTTCTCATTATATCAGGATTAAGCACCGATTTTTACAAATTTGGTTATTACGAATTTCAGTCGGTTGATAAAACTTAATATTAGTTTTCACAACAAAATTCGGTTAATTCCACTGAATTTTAGTTGCAACATCCAAAATGTTAAGAAATCGAATGTAAATATCGTTGCACTAACTTAATTTATAAGTAATTGCCATTAAAATACTCTTTTCAATTCGTTTGGCACTTTATTTCTCTGTGTGTAAGAAAAAAAACCTTGTAAAAATGGCTTACTAAACATATTTTGTTAATTTAGCGAAAAAATCGGTAAGATTTCGAGTGTTTATAAATATTGTGGGTTTTGGGTCTAATTTAGCAATGTTTGTTAAAATCGCAAACAAGCGAAAAATACAACATACAGGCCTTTAAAGTTGTCAACATGCATTCAGATTTATTTTGGAATTATTTAAAAATTAAATCGCAAATTAATGATATGTTCAGAATTCTGCTTGGATTATGGAAATTAAATGAAAAATAAACACAGCAAAAATATTCCTCTTGAGTTTTCGTTAAGAACTTTAATTTTATTAGAACAGGGCAAACAACACAATTCTGGTTTTTAAATTTTTAAGCAATAGTAGTTTGCACTTTTTTCATCTTACGCAGCGTTATTGCGCCTATCCGCTCTATAAGTAGATTAGAAGTCTTAGCTAGACTTATAACGTCGATTCTAGTCGGCGTTTAGGACATTACACTGCACAAATGCCGAAATAATAGGTGGGGGAGGGTGGGTTAGTTGAAAAGCTAGTAAAACGCCTTATAAATCAAGTATACTATTTTTCAGAAAATTTTTGCTAATATTATGTTTTCAGCTAAAATTTTAGTTTTACTTAATCAGCACTTAACTGTTTTGAACTAATGTTTTACTAATATTTAACTAATCTTTTACTTATTTATTAAAAAAAAAATTGTCCCAATAAGCCAATTAATAGTGTGGACGACAACCAAATTGAAAGATACGCGCAAAATGAAGTAGTTGTCGGGGCACGTCAAAGATCTAGTAGATACGAGGAAAAAGATACTAAAAAGTAAAACCCCTGTAAGACATATAAAATACTCAACAATTGAAGAATCTTGGATCTGTTTTTCACAAATAATACAAAAATGTGGATTAAAACAACTTAAATTTTGTGTTGTTACCGGCTTGTTATTTTTTTTTTTGTTTTTTTTTAAAAGAGAAACAACACTCAGCAAATTCTTCCTATTAATTAATGTGTTGCTTTCTTTGGAAAGGGAATAGTGGAGAGATGAAAGGTGGTGAAAGATGGTGAAAGATGAAGGGCTTCAAACATGGCAACACTGTAATTGCGCGAAATGATAAGTCTTAGAACAGTTGTTGTTCGCCACCTGATGTCGAGTTGGCGAATTTATTGAAGCTTTTTGTTTCATAGCCCTGATTCATTATTTTACTTCGGTGGAGCTAAGTGCTGTGGGAACACCGGAGGTGGGCGCAGCGATATATATAAGTGATAGAAAACTCATACATATTATTTTTCTGAATTGAGTTTGTCGTCACCGGGAATCGAACCCGGGACCATTTGTGTAACAGTCCAACGCGCTAACCAGTACACCACCATGATGATTATAATGATTAATAATGTTGTGTGGTGAAATTGCAAACAAATATAGGTTCAGGTAGACAACATAAAGCGGAAGACAAGATACACATCTTAGGTAATATTTCATGTTTCCTTTGTCTTATTATTTATTAATTTAATTTTTTTTATTTTACTTCGGTGGAGTTAAGTGCTGTGGGAACACCGGGGGTGGGCGCAGCGATATAAATAAGTGATAGAAAACTCATACATATTATTTTTCTGAATTGAGGTTGTCGTCACCGGGAATCGAACCCGGGACCATCTGTGTAACAGTCCAACGCGCTAACCATTACACCACCATGATGATTATAATGATTAATAATGTTGTGTGGTGAAATTGCAAACAAATATAAGTTCAGGTAGACAACATAAAGCGGAAGACAAGATACACATCTTAGGTAATATTTCATGTTTCCTTTGTCTTATTGCTAAGAAAGGGTTGTATATGTCATATTTTGTAATTTTTTTCGTTTTGTTTCTAGAATTATCTATGGAATTTGACTTGTTTTAGAAGATGTAATCCTTTAGACAATCATTGATGTAAATAGTTGAAAGATAATTTTGTTTATGTTATATATAATTATTTCCATATATTTGCATATATTTTATTATTTCAAGTCGTCACGGTGGGAGTATGAACATTTTTATATTTTGTAACGTATTGTAAATTATTTTTAAATGAATCACAAAAAATTTTTTTTGAATTTTTTTTTTTTTTTAACATTTAGCAATGATTTTTTAATTTTTAACCAACTAATTGTTAGAAAAACTTTTCCGAATCTACTAATATTGTTGCTAAAAAATAAGCACGCTGATTTTCAGCAAAAGATTTTGCTGACATTAGCAATTTTTTTGAAAGCACCCACCAGACTAAAATTTTGTTGACTCATCAAAACTTTTTGCTGACTTTACAAACTTTTTTTTTTTGAGTGTAATTATTTTAAAAAAAAAATTTAATTTAATTTTCTTTTTATTTTTTCACCTTTGACATCTAATTTAGAATATACATGACAAATTTCAAAAATATACATGACAAATATACGTGACAAATTTCTATAAATTAATGCTTTTTGAGGTTATGAAAATATTGTTTGCTTCATAAATTTTAGAGTCCTTAAAATTTGTTAACCCTTAAACCACTAAACATCACTTGAATCCAATTACATTAAAACTTAAAATATCCCAGTGGCTTAAGGGTTAATGCCTTTTAAAGTTGAAACAATTATACTCTAATGAATATATTTATCGTATTATCATTATTTTTTTTCCAACACTGTTTAGATCGATTTGTTTAACCAGTAAAAAGCATACATTATAGGCAGACATACAGTGTCGAGCAAAACAAAACGAAAAAATTTGATTTGCAAAATTTTATGCGCTAAGTCGGTTAAAAAATATATTTTGATTATATCTTTTATATTATCAAATAGAATATATAGGAAGAATATAAAAAAAAACTGATCAAAATTTATATGCGGGAAAAGGCAAAAAAAAAAACAATGGCAGCTTCCAATATGAGGCTGCGGAAAACAATAGCAACAAATTAAAAACGTTTAACAATTTTAAGAAAATAAAAGTTTTATAATTGTTCTTAATTGTTTAATTTTAAAATATATGAACTTTACTTTTAAATATAATTTAAATTTGTCAATTTTGATTACTCCGCGAAATAAAATATATAATGTTTTTCAAACTATCTTAGATTATTATATTTAATCTGAAGAAAATCTATCAACGCCGAATTTCTCATTTCCGTTATTTAAGATAAGCCGAGTTTTCGTATGAAAACTAAGTTCAAACTCATACAACATACAATCTCGTGAATTCTGACAGGAAGACGTTTTCGTCTTCGATACCTCCTAGTAAAATTTGCTGCAAAACATATTTATTCACAAAACATTTTAACCCATTAAACCCACATTTTAGATTACTTGTTGGTATTTCTGAAAAAGTACTATAATTACCCATAAAAATTGCAAATATAGGGTTAAAATATTTTAGGAAAAAACACCTCTTAAAATTCTGTTGGCGACATCCGAACTCAGAATTTTGATCAAAAAATCTACTCCACTACTTTTTGAGGTTTATTCAATACAGTGTTGGATAAAAAGAAAAAAAAAATTTAAAAGTCCTCACAGCACCAAACTCTTTGGGAGTTTTCCTAATACATTTTTCTGGCATAGGATTTATTCACCCCCAAAAATTTGTTGTACAATGTAATTATACAAGTTACATAAACTTAAATTTTCATAAGATTGCTAAAAAAATTTAATTTTGTTGCATTTGTTTTGCACATCCTCATATTATGATCTTCCATATTTTTGTTTGAAATTTTCACATATTTGTTTGAATTGGTTTTATAAATACTTCCTATATCTCTATTCAATAGTATAAAATATCAAATCAAAATCTTTTTTCTAGCCGACCTGGAAGGTAAAATATTTTAAGTTGCTTTTGGTTTTGAGCTACACTGCACATACAAAGTTTGTGATAATGACTTTTTGATTGCATTTTATATGGTTTTTATTTGATTTCTGCAATAAAATACAAGTTCATCAACAGTCTAATAAAATACGAAAATACCAGTTAACTTTATTTCTGCACTTTAAATTGGGAAGTATTCAAAGGAAACTACATAAAGCTCAGTAGAAAAATATGCAAATTCTTTCTTATTTGAAAGAATTTAAAATGGCCTTTAATTTAAATTAAATATGGAATATTCTACTAAGGATACATCTCTTATATATCGCAATATGCTGACCTGGGGTTTTCTGATTTGAGTTATATTTATATTTGAATAATATGGTTTTATTCACGATTTTCTTTTTTTTTTTTAAACAAAAAATATCTAAGAAAAGTGTAAGTTTCAACATTTTTCGGATCATTATCTTACCTTAACGGCTTAACACTACGTTTTAAAATTTAATCCTAAGAAATCGAAAAAATAGAAAAATAACAAATTCTCATTATTTCCATGAAAAATGCACTCATCGAAAAAAGTTAGTAGAAAAAATAGTAAAACCCTTAGTAATCTAACTTTGCAAGTTTTTCACTAACTTTTAGTTCCAATTAAGACTTTAGTTAAAAGTTTTGCTATTTTCGACTTGACAAAATACTAATTTATTTATTAAAAACATTGTTTTTATGATCGAAACCAGAGAATCTGTATACTTTTTTATAATGCGTCAGTATAAAAAATACACATCAAGTGAACAATTTGTTTTTCCTATTTGCAGTTTCAACTCAACTACAACTACATTTTTTCGTATATTTCACTAAATTTTTCAAAATTTAACTGCTAAATCATGAAATTAGTTTTAAGAATATAAATGTAAAATGTGTTGCATTTCAGTATAATCATGTCGATGTTTGTTTTAAGATATTTCACCAATATTGCATGGAATTTGAAAAATTTGGGTATTTAGTTTTATACTTATAAATTTAAAGTATGCTAACAAAATTTTAAATTTTATCACTATGCGTAAACTAAACATTCCATAAAACAAATTTGATATAATTTTTATAAAAAATAAAAATTATGTTTTTTGTTTTCCAACATTTAATTGTGCAATGAAAATAAAAATTATTCAAGTTCGAGGCCATACTCTATATTTCTTTATTAGTATATTGTCCTAACAAATAATCTATAGAGTTTTTGTTTTCAAATTTATTAATTTACCCCTGCAGGAATGTGTTGATAGATCTATTTCGGGAATTTTCTAGGTTCACATCATAAGAACACGTTTTGAAAGAGGTAACAGTCCCATGCAAAACATCAAACATTCATATAAACTAGTTTACTCACTAAATGAGATCTAATATATATATGAGCTCGAAGTTAAAGATTATCACCATTGATCAAAAAATATATTAAGAACTTGATTTTTGTAAATATTCAATACACGTTTTTGTTTCTTTTCATTTTCATATTGATTTGTACATTTGTTTTTAAAACCAAAATGTACAGGGGAAGTTGTAAACAAGACCATACTTTTTCTTTTAAGTTTGGTGCAATTTTTATTAAAAATAAAAATTCTGTTTTTTTTCGACCTTTAATTGTGCGATGAAAATGAAAATTATTCAAGTTCGAGGCCATACTCTATATTTCTTTATTAGGATATTGTCCTGACAAATAATCTAT
The DNA here is from genome assembly GCA_021234595.1 of Delia radicum. Classification (NCBI taxonomy): domain Eukaryota; kingdom Metazoa; phylum Arthropoda; class Insecta; order Diptera; family Anthomyiidae; genus Delia; species Delia radicum. The sequence continues at coordinate 167,690,438 of CM037852.1, forward strand.
AGAGTTTGAATGTTTGATGTTTGGCATGGTATTGTTACCTCTTTCCAAATGTGTTGATGATGGCAACCCAGAAAATTTCCGAAACTTGAATAATTTTCATTATCATTGAATTCCATAAAACTTATTTTGAGTTGGAATTCCAAATCCATTGAAAATATTTAGAAAAGAAGAAAATGCTCATATAAAAAATGGAGTATGTAGCGTAAATATAAAAACCGTGATATTTGAAAACTAGAAATTAGAAAAAAATTGTATTGATTAAGACTCAGCGTATCCAAATCTATTAAAACATATGTATTACAAAGAAGGATTTTAAAAAAATTTGCAAATTCTTTAGTAGTAATTTTAATAAAATATATTTTTTACGTGAAAAAATGCATATACTTTGGTATTTGAAGGTGGAAAATAAGATAAAATGTTAAGTTTATTTTTAAATGTTTGAGGACCTTTTCAATGGATTTGCTATTTTAATACAAAAATTAAAAAAAAAAAATATATGGTTGGAATATGATTGCGGCCACAAAACTATGTTTCTTACATCCATAAGGGGTTGTTTCAATTAAATTTTTTTTGGATCAATCATACTTCACCAATAATTTGGTTGATTTCATCATGTTTTAGTAAAAGTCTCTCAGTTTTTCAATTATTAGGTATTAAAAATCGTCAAAATCGCGATAAATCGTCGAACCTGGCAACACTGCATGCGATTGCTACTAATACATACATACCATTAATACAAAACCTACATTGTCTACAATCATTAAATAGTATTTATTGTCATATTTCTCTCTCTAACTACAGCCATATTATAGTTGCGCCAACTATAAGATGATCAGTCTGTATTTTTTTATGAGTGTCTTCGCTCTTTTAGTGTCTTTTTTGCTTGAGATTTTGTGGAAAGAAATTGTAAGAAACATTCATCCCCAACAAATTAAATAATGTTAAATATATAAACAGCGATATTTAAAAAACTGCATATGAGAAAATTTTTTTTTTTTTGCCAGATTTGGATTCAGCGTACATAGGTCTGTTAAAAAGTTATGCTTCAAAGTCAGGATTTCTTGGCCGTCGAGTAGAGTAATTGCAGACAAATCGAAAATAAAAATTATAAAAATAGTGCAAGTGTTTAATAAAAAAAAGTTAAAAAGTACATAGAAATATTCTTTGGCCTTAATTGGAGAACTGAAATCAGTTTAGGTGGTTATAAGAAAAGTTAAAATAATTTCAATCATAATAACACTGTTAAACACTAAAAATGCTTTGAAGATGCGACTTGTTAAGTGTGATAGATTTTAGGACCTAGATCACGGATATGAACACCAAATTTTAATATTAGCTCCAATTTTCGAAATATTCGCGAATTTAACTTTTAACAAAAATCTAGCTTTTTTAAGTATTCATATTCCGCTTCAAGAGTTGCCAAATTTTAAATGCTGAAACGCCCTAATTTACTTAATTTTAAACGATCGGCATTGCCACTTAAGGTGCATTCATTATATTAATATCATTATAGCGGCATTTGCTCTGCTACGGTATTCTTTAATTATCATGTCCGGAATATAATCGCTATCGCTAAAGGTTTAATAATTGTTAAATCAAACTTTACCTCTCTGCTAAATAGTCAAACAATTTAAAGCCACATTTAGTGTAGAAACAGAGTGAGACCATGCCGATCATTTCCATACAAATTGACATTTACAAAGCGTCAAGCGATGCAGTTGTTAAATAGAATCTATTTTATGTTCACAACTTTTGTTCTTATGCTCTCATTTTATGTTTCTCGTTCTCTTAACAGTGTTGCCGTTTTTTTAACCATATTAAGCAAACAAACAGCACATGATTAGTATGACTAACAGAGACATTCTATGGCACATATATTCTCTTAGTGTGTTAGCAAAGAGAAATCCTTAATTTTCAGTCAATTTTATTTTGTTATTGTTTTTAAAAGATTTATATGAAAAAACAAAAAAATATTGTATTGTTAATAAGCGAAAGAGATACTGGAGAAGAAATGTACCTCTATGGTAGTCTTTACACTAAAATAAAGACGACATCTTTTGCAGGCACTTATGAACTTCGAAAATTTGGGAGCATTTTTGTTTCGCAGCGACAATCGCTGTACGCTATGGTCGTATTTTGGGCAGACACTTAATTGTTGCGTATAGGACCACACGAATTTGACAATAAAAAAAAATCTGTATTTTTAATGTAAATGTCAGTCATTTGTAGAACAAATTTAATTGTTTACTCCTTGTAGTTAATTTAAAATAACAAACCACATAAAATGACTGTTTTATGATTTTACATTAATTTTTTACAGTAGGTTTTTATTATTAAAAAAAAACAAAAAAATAAATGTTTGTTTATTTTTGTACTAACATGTGATTAATTTTTAATACATTGTGAGTCATTTTTTGAACATTAAAAAACAAATGACAATGTTTGTTGAATTTACTGAAATGTAAGTCGTTCTTTTTTTAAGTGAAATTTCATTTGTTTTTAACTACATTTGCAGTGGAGTTTACCTACGTTGAACCCTAAGTCTACTCCCACACGGACGACATGAATTAATGTAATATCTAAAAAAAAAATAGAAAATAAATAAGTTTTGGGACTTTAGCACATTTAATTACTATAAATGCAATTAATGTTTATCCCGATGAAAATAAATTTAAATAACAAATATGCAGGTGCTTGTGCAAATTTAAATGTAACTGACACTAATAGAAAACATATGATTTTCTATTGTTGATTTACTTGAATAAACGTCACTACATTGCTAGGTCTGTCAAAAAAACAGAGTAGTATTTGGAAGATGACAAAGCCAATTGTGACAATTTTTTGTTGTTGTTTTTGTTTTTTCTTTGATATTTTAAATTTTGAATCTCGCTCCTAGACGAGGACAAGAAATTCTCATTGAGTTTGTGATTTAACATAACAAATATCTCTAGAAATTCTAATAACAAAGTCCCCTGAAGATTTCCTTAGGCAGGAATGAAATCCGGATAGGGACACGCCTACATCAGATTGCTTTTCACAATTTGTTAAATAAGTTTTGGGACTTTAGCACATTTAATTACTATAAATGCAATTAATGTTTATCCCGATGAAAATAAATTTAAATAACAAATATGCAGGTGCTTGTGCAAATTTAAATGTAACTGACACTAATAGAAAACATATGATTTTCTATTGTTGATTTACTTGAATAAACGTCACTACATTGCTAGGTCTGTCAAAAAAACAGAGTAGTATTTGGAAGATGACAAAGCCAATTGTGACAATTTTTTGTTGTTGTTTTTGTTTTTTCTTTGATATTTTAAATTTTGAATCTCGCTCCTAGACGAGGACAAGAAATTCTCATTGAGTTTGTGATTTAACATAACAAATATCTCTAGAAATTCTAATAACAAAGTCCCCTGAAGATTTCCTTAGGCAGGAATGAAATCCGGATAGGGACACGCCTACATCAGATTGCTTTTCACAATTTGTTAATAAGTTTTGGGACTTTAGCACATTTAATTACTATAAATGCAATTAATGTTTATCCCGATGAAAATAAATTTAAATAACAATATGCAGGTGCTTGTGCAAATTTAAATGTAACTGACACTAATAGAAAACATATGATTTTCTATTGTTGATTTACTTGAATAAACGTCACTACATTGCTAGGTCTGTCAAAAAAACAGAGTAGTATTTGGAAGATGACAAAGCCAATTGTGACAATTTTTTGTTGTTGTTTTTGTTTTTTTCTTTGATATTTTAAATTTTGAATCTCGCTCCTAGACGAGGACAAGAAATTCTCATTGAGTTTGTGATTTAACATAACAAATATCTCTAGAAATTCTAATAACAAAGTCCCCTGAAGATTTCCTTAGGCAGGAATGAAATCCGGATAGGGACACGCCTACATCAGATTGCTTTTCACAATTTGTTAAATAAGTTTTGGGACTTTAGCACATTTAATTACTATAAATGCAATTAATGTTTATCCCGATGAAAATAAATTTAAATAACAAATATGCAGGTGCTTGTGCAAATTTAAATGTAACTGACACTAATAGAAAACATATGATTTTCTATTGTTGATTTACTTGAATAAACGTCACTACATTGCTAGGTCTGTCAAAAAAACAGAGTAGTATTTGGAAGATGACAAAGCCAATTGTGACAATTTTTTGTTGTTGTTTTTGTTTTTTCTTTGATATTTTAAATTTTGAATCTCGCTCCTAGACGAGGACAAGAAATTCTCATTGAGTTTGTGATTTAACATAACAAATATCTCTAGAAATTCTAATAACAAAGTCCCCTGAAGATTTCCTTAGGCAGGAATGAAATCCGGATAGGGACACGCCTACATCAGATTGCTTTTCACAATTTGTTAAATAAGTTTTGGGACTTTAGCACATTTAATTACTATAAATGCAATTAATGTTTATCCCGATGAAAATAAATTTAAATAACAAATATGCAGGTGCTTGTGCAAATTTAAATGTAACTGACACTAATAGAAAACATATGATTTTCTATTGTTGATTTACTTGAATAAACGTCACTACATTGCTAGGTCTGTCAAAAAAACAGAGTAGTATTTGGAAGATGACAAAGCCAATTGTGACAATTTTTTGTTGTTGTTTTTGTTTTTTCTTTGATATTTTAAATTTTGAATCTCGCTCCTAGACGAGGACAAGAAATTCTCATTGAGTTTGTGATTTAACATAACAAATATCTCTAGAAATTCTAATAACAAAGTCCCCTGAAGATTTCCTTAGGCAGGAATGAAATCCGGATAGGGACACGCCTACATCAGATTGCTTTTCACAATTTGTTAAATAAGTTTTGGGACTTTAGCACATTTAATTACTATAAATGCAATTAATGTTTATCCCGATGAAAATAAATTTAAATAACAAATATGCAGGTGCTTGTGCAAATTTAAATGTAACTGACACTAATAGAAAACATATGATTTTCTATTGTTGATTTACTTGAATAAACGTCACTACATTGCTAGGTCTGTCAAAAAAACAGAGTAGTATTTGGAAGATGACAAAGCCAATTGTGACAATTTTTTGTTGTTGTTTTTGTTTTTTCTTTGATATTTTAAATTTTGAATCTCGCTCCTAGACGAGGACAAGAAATTCTCATTGAGTTTGTGATTTAACATAACAAATATCTCTAGAAATTCTAATAACAAAGTCCCCTGAAGATTTCCTTAGGCAGGAATGAAATCCGGATAGGGACACGCCTACATCAGATTGCTTTTCACAATTTGTTAAATAAGTTTTGGGACTTTAGCACATTTAATTACTATAAATGAAATAATTATATATAACACAACCAAAGTTATCTTTCAACTACTTACATCAATGGTTGTCTTAATGATGCTATCTTTTAAAGAAACGCAAATGCTGCAGATAATTATAGAAACTAAAAGAGAAAAAAAAAAAACAAATTTAACCGTTTTTCTGCATAAAAGCAACTAAAAATAAAAAAAAAAATGTATTAGATTCAACATTTTATTTTGCTGTTTTTATTTTACTAATTTAGACAAGTTCTGGTAATTTCAGCATAGTTTTCTGCAACGTCTTTTTTGACTAATTTTTAATAACTTTTTCTGGAATTTTTATAGTCATATTTGTATGAGTGAGAAATACGCGTTTTCAAAATTCATTAAAATCATTATTTTCAAAACCCAAAAAAGAAAAGTGTAACGTTTTGGTAAAAATTACATATTTTGAAAATATGCATTATTTTTTTAAATCTAGAGCGCCCAACCTTTAGAAAAATGCATTCTAAAATTTAATTGCAGGAAAATGGCATTTCTTGTCGTCGTTGAAAAAAAAACCTTATTTAAAATATGCAAAATAAATGGTAAACCTGCTATTAATATTAAATAAACTACGAATGTTAAAAATTACAAAGAATTTTCATGGGTGAAATAAAAAAAAAAAGAAAATAGCGAATTAAAACGTGTGTTTGATTTAATTTTGAAAAAATAACAAGAAGACGATGAATAAAATTCAAAAATCCCCAATAAAATATATCAAAAATTTGCTCCCTGGCAACTCTTCCCTAACTAAGTGAATAGCCAAACTACCGTATGTACAAAAAATACATCATAGTTGCGCCAACTCACAAAATGTGGGAAATAGTGGAAATTAGATTACATATGATTTTCTAACAATTGTGAATTGTTGTGGTGTTTGTCTTAGCTATCTTCTGCAATTACAATTAAATGTAAAATCGACCCCGTGTAATTGAAACTGGTTTTAAGCCACAGCAAAAATCGACCTTACTTAGATCAGTTGGTTAGAGCCTCTGTCTAAGTGTAGTGCCAAGTGCATGTGGCAAAGAAAGCAGGTTCAAGCCACGGTCAGGATTGCATTTAATAAATAAACATTTCATATAGATGCAATCAAACAATAAAAACCATAACAAATAATTACAGTATTGTCAAAAAGGATTACTGATGAAGGTTGTGTTACCAGAAACTGCGCAGTCTAATTCAATAAAAATTTACAATGTAGTTATGATTTTTAGAAAAGTATGCTTAATCTTCTCTACCACGCCTATCTCAAACAATTGAAAAATGTATCAAAAATTTTCTCCCTGGCAACTCTTCCCTAACTAAGTGAATAGCCAAACTACCGTATGTACAAAAAATACATCATAGTTGCGCCAACTCACAAAATGTGGGAAATAGTGGAAATTAGATTACATATGATTTTCTAACAATTGTGAATTGTTGTGGTGTTTGTCTTAGCTATCTTCTGCAATTACAATTAAATGTAAAATCGACCCCGTGTAATTGAAACTGGTTTTAAGCCACAGCAAAAATCGACCTTACTTAGATCAGTTGGTTAGAGCCTCTGTCTAAGTGTAGTGCCAAGTGCATGTGGCAAAGAAAGCAGGTTCAAGCCACGGTCAGGATTGCATTTAATAAATAAACATTTTCATATAGATGCAATCAAACAATAAAAACCATAACAAATAATTACAGTATTGTCAAAAAGGATTACTGATGAAGGTTGTGTTACCAGAAACTGCACAGTCTAATTCAATAAAAATTTACAATGTAGTTATGATTTTTAGAAAAGTATGCTTAAACTTCTCTACCACGCCTATCTCTAACAATGACAATGTTTAAGTGTCTCCGCCTAGTTTTTGCGTATAAAATATAAATAAATTTGGAAAACACAAGTTCAAAAAATTCCATTTGTTGCCCGATCTTTCGTGGAATGGCTGATATGTGTTTTAACCAGAATATAGACGAGAAATTTTTGATAATTAATTTAATTTCAGTGCGACTAATGTGAAAGTTTTTTTTTTTTTTTTGTATCATTAGCCATCAATCAATATTGTCATAGTTCTAATTATGAAGTCCAATAAACACATCACACTAGTATCAGTTTTGATTTAGTCATTGCAGGGATGAGATATTAATTTTATGTCACTATTGTTTCGAAAAATAAGAGCAGTCACAACCCTAAGTGATGGATATGTTTTTTTTTTTTTTTTTTTTTGCATAAACTTAATTAGGTAGCAGTGTCAATAAGTATATTATATGACAAAAAAAATCTAGCAACGAAGGTATCCCGACCTGAACCCGCAGGTATTAATTAACTTTTTATACGTTTCGGAGAATCCAAAGAAACGGAGACTTATTTGTTTTGCTGCCGTTTAATGGTTAAAGAAATTGTGAAATCATGTCTGCAATTCAGGAAAATTTGATTTTTTATACTCAGGTTTAAAGTACTGGAGAAACAATTTTTTGGTAACAATATTGCCTATATCGCGGACCCAGACTGGCCACGTATGTATATTAATTACTTCAAATACATGGGAATTATTGGGTGCGTTACTTAAAATTGCTGAATTCAGAACAGATGGCTTATCTTTTACACATGATTTGTGTCTTTAATAACTTATATGGAGGGTAAACATCTGTCTTTTATTATCACTTACAAGGGAGGATCCGGACCGGCAGATCTTAATAAACTTCGGATATGTTGTAGAAAATGAAAATTTAAGGGACACGTGTTTATTTTTGGCTGCCCAATCTTATTTTTAGGCGTTATTACGTGATGTCAAAAATTTACCTCTTTACCTCTTTTACGTTTTTTTCGTATATTTCGTTTAATTTTAAGTAAATATAGGCATAAGGGTGGGTTGATTTAGCAATCGATATTGTGCCATCGATTTTTCGATAGCTTTTGGCATGAGGAAAAAAAATTCCACCACGACATATCAAAAAAATCATTTTCGAGGCGTCTCGATAGACATATTTGGTTTCAAATGAAAGGTGTTTTGAAAATATATTCACAGGTGTACAAATTATTCTCAAAGACATTCCTAGTAGTAGTTATTAAAAAAAATGTGTTTTGAGTAACATTTAATCTGTCGTTTTATTAAGGAACTTTAGATGCATTAAGTTAAAAATGATGCATAGCAATGTCAATATAATTTTTTCAAACGGATGTCTGAGCTTTTTCCGATATTCGAAACAGTTTTTTTTTTTTTTTTATAAGACTTTTCCCAAATAGCTTTTTTCCGCTATATTTCAAATAATTCAAAAATATGGCAACTCTTGGTCCACTATATAGGCAATATGGGCATCAACATTTTTGTTTTCTTGAGTACTTTAACCATGCGTACCAATAAGTTTTGTTGTCGTAAATTAAACACAAGTTTTCAAACAAAAGCAAATGAAATTTTAACACTACTTTTTAATCCGTTTTAAATATATGTTTCGTTTTTTTTTCTCCTTTAAAACATATCCAAAGTTCATTTAAATCTGCGAGTTCGTGTGGGGATAGCTCCCTTATTAGTCATTGAACGAAATAGTGTAAACAACAAAGTTTTTCTCTGCTTCGAAAATGTCTAATTTTGTGCTATCAACGCTTCATTTGCGGGAAGTTTTGCAATTTAAATAAAAAAGCAGATCGATTGCTCACTGAAGCTTATCTGGTAAATGTTCCATCGATCTCAATGTGCGAGAATTGGTTTGTGCTGTTCAGAGGAAGTGATTTTCATACGGAAGACAGAGAAAATCTATTATGATCTGCTGAAATCGGGCCAGATGATCACAGGGGACCTGTACCGAACAAAATTGATTCAAAAAACGACCGGAATATGTGATAATTTCACAAATTTGCTAAAAATGCCGCATTTTTAAGTTATATACCTAACACAAATATCGGAAAAAACTCTGACAGCCCCTTGATTAAATTTAGTAGACATTAATATGCATTATTTTTTTATCATAATCCAACTTAAATAAGTTTTAATGAAAGTCTTTAGACATGTTTTTAACACCAGTGAATGTGAATTTTCTATAAAAAAAAATTATATTCTGCAGAATTTCTTCTAATAAATATATATGGGCAACTTCAAACATTTTCGAGAGTTGGAGGTAAAATATTTTCCAAACATTTTCTTGTATGACATGAATAATCTTTCGAATATATATTAGCCGATGTTTAAGCATGCTGAATCCATTCGTGTTAATCAGTTGTTTTTAGCGGCGCAAAGATTATCGAGGTTTTAAGTTTCAAATAAATTAAGAATATCGAAGTTACAGCTTTTGCTTGGATTTCATTAAAGCTACATCTATTTATAGATCACACTTCATAATATATACACTTAGGATATTATGTAGGTAAAGACGACAGCAATTGTAGTTAAAAACAAATGGAATTTCACTTGAAGAAAGGACGACTGACATTAAATTCATTAAAGTCAACTAACATTTGTCATTTGTTTTCAATGTTCAAAAAATTACTAAAAATTGTAGTAAAAATTAACCACATTTGTTAGTAAAAAATAAACAAACATTTACTTTTTTTTAATTTTTTTTAATAACAAAAAACAACTGAAATGAACGTAAAATCATAAAACAGTCATTTAATGTGATTTGTTTTTTTAAATGATCTACAAGTTTAGTAAAAAAATTAAATTTGTTCTACAAATGACCGACATTTGCATTATAAATAAAAAAACTGTATTACAATTCAAACAACTGCATATTTTTAAAACAGACGTTCCCTGAGTGTATGACTGAAAACAATTTTCCTCTATTTCCTCTACCCTTTCCAATTTTAACCAAACTTGGTATAGAAGATGTACATCATAGAACTATAACCTCGTCTCAATACAGGACAGCTAATCCCAGCGAATATAGAAATTTCGCGTTTCAAAATATAAAAAATATTCGAAAAGCTACGATAGTTATTGATACCTCATTTTAAAGCTACTGAAATTATGATTTTACTAGAGTGCACAAATAATTCACTTCTAGAAGAGAAAATTAATTGTTTTCAAAAACCGCGGTTAAAAATTTAAAAAATATATATGTTATATATAAATTACTTCCCCATGCCGTGTCCAAATCCCTATGTGGAGTTCTTTAGGTATCCTGAGTTATGAATAAAAATAGTAAAAAGATAGCTAAAAAGCCGGTGATTAAAAAACATGCAGGAAGAAGTACCACATAAAAATTTGGTGACGCTGTAGAAGAATAATTTATAATTAACATATATTTTTTTTTAAATTTTAGAAAACCAGTTATTTAAATACAGCAATTTGAAATACAGATTTTGAAAAAATGCATTTTACCGTGAAAAAGTGAATTATTTTTGTGAATCAGTAAAGCCACCATTTAAGTATCTATGACTCTCGAGCTTAAAGTATCAATGACTCTTGTAGCTTAAACCGTTAAAAAGATGTGGGCAATTATGTTCAACTGCTTTTGCAAAACTTTTTTTTTATTTTTTATTTTTAAAATTATGGTTTTATCAAGTTTGATATAATTTTTATCTGTTTACAATTAAAAATTTTATACTTAAACTATTTTCCTTGTTCAAGAAGTGAACACATACTAAACTACTGTACAACACTTATAATTTATTTAATATCACTCATACGTCACCAACATTTACACATAATTATAAATAAGGAGGGTAGAACATCATTGCGTATGATTTATTTAATAATAATCATACGCCACCTGTACAACTGCTCTTATATGGTAACTATTTGTTAATATACAATAATCTAACAGAAATTTTATTATTATTTTACATTTTAGCATTTGAATATGCATGTTATTTTTTCCATTTAAATACCTTACAACTACTTATGTGCATACAACACATACTTATGTATTTTGCATACAATCATCAAATATATATAAAGAATAATCTAAACTATACTAAAGTAAGAAACCTTTTTAAATTACAATCAGTGCAATTTTTATTATGTGAATTAAATTTATGAAGTCTTACTAGTAAGTTTGTTCCTAGTAAAGATACTCAAGCTGAATAAAACATACGATTTGCCTGTATGTGTGTGTGTGTTTATGTGTGCATATATTCTCCCAACAATAACAGAAACGGATGTAGAAAAAAAAAATAGAAAACAGAAAAAAAAACCTAACAGGAAAGCAATTTCCTCATGCAAAGAGGGTAAGTTAAATATTAAATGTGAATATGCAATAAAAGTCATAAGATGGAGTTTAGATTTATAACGTAACATATGACGACAGAACCACCGAAGACTATTTCTACAAAAAATATGAATTGAATTCTCGAGAAAATAAGCAAGATAAACTAAAAACTCGGGATATTAAATAAAACATTTTATTGCAGTTAGTATTTATGTTTGAGATAAGAGTAAAAAAAATAAATAAAAGATTACAAAATATAAAACGGTAATGAAAGCATTTCTTTTTCTGGAATTATTATTTTAATGACTAAATAAGAAAAATATTTAAATATTTAAATTTTCTTTTACAGTGTTTAAGTAACTTAGTACGAGAAAAATAATGATTCATTTTAGTTAAACTAATAGTTTAAAAGCAATATAATATAATATCGTTGGCTTGAAAAAACTGATTCATCTTATCCTTTGAAGATATTTTATGGACGTCATATGCCCTAATGATCCTTATTTAAATTCTGTTGGAGAGAGATGAGTAGTTTTTAAGAAAAACTACACATTACCTTTTGAAGGACCTTTTTTCAAAATATATTCATACCGGTTGGTACACACAATACTTTTTGTTTTTTTTTTCATATGCGTCACAGATAAAACTTTTTGTTGATCGAAAGAAAGTTTGGTTTTTTGTTTTATATGTGAATTGCACATGACTAGTACTTCTTGTAAACCAGCGGTTCCCACCAACGGTTTCTTTGCTGGCCCTTTGACGCATATATACTGGTTCACTGAAATTATGGAAGAATCGGACGAAATAAAGTACACTTCAAAAAACTTACGAATGTTAACCAAACTAAGAAAGTTAAAGTTTTGCTAAATAGATTTCCGTATTCTAAAGTGGCATAATTTATTAATCGTAGAACTATTTATGTTTTAAATGTTTAGTCCGTTTCAGTAGACAGCGCCTTTTTTTCTGTGCCGTGGCATTCAATTTAAAAACTGTTAATATTACTCGAGCCAGAGGTAAACTAAATTTCTTTTATATAAATATAACATTTTTGGTCTTTAAAGTTTATTAAAATCATGATGCGCGTAAGTAAAAGACCCAAGCCCAGTGTTTGATTGCTAAGAAGACAAGAATTGAATTTATGATTAGTTAGTTTTCTGTTCAAGCTCTGCCTATTCTGGAGGCTCTAGCGTTTCTAAAACTTTGGGTTCTGCTGACATCTTTTGCCACATCGAAATACATGAATCAACGTACCTAAAAGTTTTAATTTGCTTTATTTTTGTAAATATACAGAGGTTGAAAGCTCATAAATAAGAACTGTTAATATTTACCATTTTTGGAAATTCACCTGCTGATTACAATATTTTTTTATCAGATCTTAAATTGATTTATGAACAAAATCAGATCAATAAATTAGTTTTCTGAACAACGTGAAAATTATGTTTGCCTGGCCGATGAAACCAAAACTACCGGGGTTTTAATAATAATACACATTTTTTCCAAAATGACGATTTCTTCCATTTTGAACCATTTGCAACAAAACTGGGGACACCCCCCATGAACGGTAATCGATAAATCGTTGTTTTAAGCTACATCCTAACGCTGAGTCTAAATCTGGCAAACCAATTTTTTTTTCTTCAGAAATTTTGAGGTTATGAAGAAGACAATTTCGTGTAGATTTATATTCTAAAAAAAAATTTCAGGACTTTGTTCGAAAAACTGCAAACGAGAAAAAAATCGTGACAGATTTTCTACCTAAGTTTATTATGTATTTCAAAGAGAGGTTCTGCAAAAACGAGAAATTTTGGTCAAGTAGTGTTATTATTCCAACATGTGAAACGATTATAGATTTATTTGACCAGCGCAAAGACGACAGTTTTGTTTAAAAATTAAATCGTTTCAATATTCAAAGTAAATTTTTTTCCACACTTAAAAAAAAATTGTAAATCATAATATTTTTCGGATATTATAGATATTATCTTCGTTGCTGTTGTTTTTAAAGTATTTTTTTTTTTTGATAACATGACATGTACATATTGAATTATGCATCGTAAAAACTGTCTGGCTCATAAGTGCATGTTACCACACCATCACCGCCATATGCACTATTTGTTCTTATTATTACGACTATTGAACTTTTATACTCATACATATATCTGTGTGTTTGTGTGTGTGTCTGTCTATATATCTACCATTCAGACTTTATTAACTGTTATCGTATGCAATCTATTTTTATTAGATTTTCAATTTTTTTACATTTTATTTAATATAATATAATGTCTTGATTCTTGTGATTTTTTTTTTATTTTTTTTTTTTGTCGCAGACATAAAAAGACTATAATTTTTAAGATTATTTTATTTTTTTTTTATGAGTTTTTGCTAGTTGAAGTTTATCAAATATATTGACAAAATGAAATAATAATTGTATGCAATATACAACCAACACATACTAAAGTTAGCATATGAACATAATTTAAAATAAATTTCGGGAGTGATTGTGATTTTAAAATACATGCTGACAAAATTAGTTCACCATTTCTTAAGCGCTTTCTTTTAAAATATGTTCAAAAATATTTTAAAAAACACAACAAAATTGGTGACGAAAGCGCATGAAAAAACCACTTATTAACAAAAGTCATTAAATTTGATAACATTGTGATATATAGACGGAGGAGATTAGAAAAATAAACAAAAATCTAAAAATAGAATATTTTTGTTTGTTAGTGTTGTCACTTCTGAGTATAATATACAATAACAGAAAAAGCTAATAGGAAAGAAAACTGCAATTTAGCTGTATTACATTCGAGGACATACTTGGGTGTGATCGCTAAACCGTCATGACTTGGTATTGTTACGTTTGTAATGTAAGATGAGCGCAGGTTTGATTCTTACAGCCGCAGGTTGTTGAAAAAATTTATCATATAGAGACAATCTGACAATTATAAGACACACATAATAATACAATTTAAATGGAAAATCACTGATGAGCCTGTCCATAAAAAGGCAGAAACTAGTCTAGTCTGATTAAAAAATTAATAGTGTTTTTAATTTGTAGAGAAAAACGTTTATTCTTCTTCTTAACCTCAACATTTCTAAAAGTCATTAAAATTGCACAAATCTTTGATTCTGATAGTATGGGCCGATTTCAATATCATTTAATTCATAAAAGTTTTTTGCAACATTTAGTACTTAAGATAGGTATTAGCTTTACTCCGTTTAAGAATATGCACTCAATTATCGAAGGTACACATACATTTCTTAATCTTTTTTCATACTTTTGATCTTTATACTTGTAACGACACTTTGTAGCACGTTGCTGGGGCAAACTCTTATTTTTAGGACAGAGAAAAAAAAAAACGCAAATCATTTCGGCAAACGTTATAATATTTATTTTATAAAAACTAATTGCCCAACGTAATCACTTAACGATCAAAAGCTGACGACCTCACCTAGAGGTACCCACCAACAGATTTATTCGTTGCAATATTCCTCCACAAGAATGTCTCATGGTTTTGTTTTTTTTTTATTAAAGGAAAACATGGACAGAGTTAAGTAGACTATACTTTAAAATTATCGCGTGCGAAATGTCATCAGCAAAAGAATTGATTGCCATTTAAAAGTCGAAAAATAAAAAATAAACTTAATTTTTAATTCATAATCATGTTCTTCCAACCTCCGTATATTTACAAAAATAAAGAAATTCAAACATATAACTAGATTGATTCTAGTTTTTCGATTTGGCTAAAGATCTCATCAGACAACGAAGTTTTAGAAAAGCTAGAGCCTACTGAATTAGTAGAACTTTAACAAAAAACATATTAATCATCAATGTGGATCAATTCTTGTCTTCTTAGTAGTCAAGTAGTAAATGATTTGGAACTTTCCAGGGTTGTTAAATTGATATTATTTCTTTTGTCATAGTTTTCAGATCTAAACCAATACAAAATGGAGTCACTGGATTAGAGGGATACATTCACTAAAAACAGAATTTTAATGTCTCTGATTAATAAAAAGTTGTACGATGGGTTACAAGTGAAACCAAAATTTTTCGAATTTTAAACTATCGCAGTTTTTTCTATTGGGTTTCTGCGTCGTTTAACGGAATCGAGTTTTGAGGACAGTATTAAAAGCGGTATAATTTTATACAGTTTGAGTTAAACAAATTTAATGTCATATCACCAGTACCGGTATACAAACATCACAAACTTATAAGGAATTGTCGTACATTTTTTGAAAATGTTTTTTTTTTGCGTCTGATAATTACAATTGTATCTGAAATTGTGTAGTGTATTGTGTGAGCTGAGTTACTTTGTAAACAGCACTAGATAAAAAAGTATTTTTAAATGCAAACTTTTATTAATTTTTTTTAAATTTAGCGCAATTTAATAATTTGGGTTTTTACTTATTTTATATAAATATTTTATAAATACAAGTTTGATATAATTTTTATTAAAAATAAAAATTATGTTGTTTTCGACCATTAATTGTGCAATGAAAATGAAAATTACTCAAGTTCGAGGCCATACTCTATGTTTCTTTATTAGGATATTGTCCTGACAAATAATCTATAGAGTTTTTTGTTTTCAAATTTATTATTTGAACCTTTCAGGAATGTGTTGATAGATCTATTTCGGGAATTTTCTAGGTTCCCATCTTCAGAACACGTTTTGAAAGAGGTAACAATCCCATGCCAAACATCAAACATTCATATAAACTGGTTTACTCACTACATGAGAACTAATATATACAGTAGTGGTCAAAACATTTGGAACGGAGATCCCATTTGTTGTTTCATTGATTTAAAATTTATTTTTTACATGTTCTTCATACATTGTTTTATGTTAAACAAATAAAAAAAATGAATTCCGTTAAATTAAAACAACAAAAAATTTAATAAGATGTATTCAAAATGCAGATGTATAACTCTCATTATCAGATAACTCTCATTATTCTTACTCTTAACTAAACAATTTATACTAACAAATGCTAGGATATAACGGTAATCGCATTCTTTTTAATATGAGATTCAGGCCGTTACATTTTTTAAACAAATTTATTATAATTATTGTTCTTTAATAGTTGTAATAAGATGTTGGAAGCATAAACATCGTAAGAATAATTTTTGTAAAAAATGGCAGGAAATAAATACAATTCTGATTTTAAATCAAAAGTTTTAAATGATTTTCAAAATGGACTTTCCCAAAAAGAAATTTCTATAAAGTACTCCGTTCCAAAATCAACTATTTGCCGCATTGTTAATAGTGGTGACATCCACACAACTCATAAAGGTGGAATACCCCGTATTACAACTGTAAGAGAAGATCGCCTAACCAAGAATTTTTTTACGAAATATCCCAAAGCAGTTCCCAGAGAAGCTAAAACTGAACTTTTAATAGATGCCAGTCTTCCCACCATGAAAAGAAGAGCCCGAGAATATGGTCTTAGAAGTTATAGATGTACAAAAAACCGGTTGTGTCGGAAAAAAAACCGAAAAGTTCGGCTTGCCTTTGCACGAACCCATTCGAACTGGACTCAAGAGCAATGAAAAAATGTATTGTGGTCAGATGAGTCTAAATTCAACCTCCGGGGATCAGATAGAAGAGCCAATGTTCGAAGACCACGAGGCGAAAAGTTTAATCCCAGATACAACATTATGGTGTGGGGGTGTTTTTCAGAAAATGGGATTGGCCCAATTCACCGCATTACTAGAACAATGACGGCCACAATCTATAGAGATCTTTTGAGTTCAGTTATGCTTCCGTATGCTGAATAGGAAATGCCACTCTAATGGACCTTCCAGCACGACAAGGACCCAAAGCACACGGCATGGGTTGTAAAAGTTTGGCTGCAGGAAAATGAAATTAAAATCATGTCGTGGCCAGCTCAGTCTCCCGATCTCAACCCGATTGAGAACATGTGGATGATTGTAAAACGGAATATCGGCAATAAAGTATTCCGAAATGGTGAAGAACTTTTCTTCGAGTTGGAGAATATATTAAAAAGCTTATTGCCTCAATGCCTAAGATTTGTTCAGAAGTTATAAAAAATAATGGCTACGCTATAAAATACTGAGCGTTAAAACCATTGTTTGTATTTCCTGTTAATTACTTTAAGTGTTTTGAACACTGCACTGTCGACTTATTTTGTTAAAATTACTTTTTTTTATTTTTGAGAAGTTATGAATAATTTTTTTGTATTTGTAAAATAATGTGCTATAACTGAATTTAATAAAAAAAAAAGAAAAACTTATACCACAAATCTTTTTGATCAAAAAAATTATAATTACTTAAACCATGATTTCAGTGTTTTGAACACCACTATATATATGATCTCGAAGTAAAAGATCAAAAAATAAATTGAAAACTTGTTTGTTATGTGCAAGGTCCACCTATTTTTTTTTTTTTGTCTATAAACAAAAACATTGGGAGTAAACTAGACTGTACTTTGTCTTTATAAATAAAAATGCTATTCTTTAAGTAGCTCCATAGAGTTTGTGCGTGCAAAATATAATTTAATTACGAAGACCCAAGGTCAGATTTTGGCTGAGCTAGCTTCTAGTGGCCAATAAATGTATTCGATGAGTACATATTTTAAAATTTGTGAAATCATGTTGTTCACGGCTCTGGTTGCTATTGAAAGTAATGTAGAAGATAATATTTTGCCACTATTCATTATAAAAGCCAATATTATGGATGATATTACAGCGGTTTGTTTAATTTCATATACATATTTTAAGTTCATAATCAAGTTTAATTGTTTTGAAGATGAATTTTAATTACTTACAATTAAAATTATGGAATAATGATTAAGTTTTGTTGGTTGCAATGTAATTCCAACCAATTTATTTTCTATGTGCATTTTCATCGAACATATAAATAGTTTAAAAATGAAGTAAAAACAACGAAAGCCTGTATTTGCATTAAAAACAAATTGTTTGCCAGATTTTAATTCAGTCAACTAAAGTTTATTAAAGAAATGCAGATTTTTTTGGCTGTTGATCAGTGTACATTTTAGTAAATCCAACTTCCTTAAAACAAAAATATTAATAATAAAATACAACTTAAAATACAATAAGATGCCATAAAATTAAGATTATATTTCTTAATTTGCATGGGATTTAATAACAAAAAGATGCCAAATTTTAGACTTAGACAAAAATGTGTTGGCTATAAAATGTTCTTGTGATTGTTATCAGTAAAATTTTTACTACTTTAAACTATAAATTATTTATGGTTATTTTATAGTCTTAATAAATGTTATTTTGTCTTTACAGAACTAACATACACTCAAAAAAATAAGTTAGTAGAAAAGTTAGTAAAACGTCTTGTAAATCAGGTATACTATTTTTTAGCAAATTTTTTTGCAAAAATCGTGTTTTCAGCTAAAATTTTTGATATACTTATTCAGCACTTAACTGTTTCATACTAATGCTTTACTAATATACTAATGTTTTACTAATTAATTTTGCTAAAAAAAAATTGTGCTGATAAGCACATTAATAGTGTGGACGACTACCAGATTGAAAGATATACGCAGAATGAAGTAGATGTCGCGGCATGTCAAGATGTAGTAGAGAAGAGGAAAATGAAATGTAGACAGAGTAAATTGAAAGACAAACACACACAGAGTAAATTGAAAGACACAGACACACATCTTAGGTAGATTTTTTATGGTTCCTTTTTCTTATTGCAAAAAGGGTTGTTTTTTTCGTTTCGTTTGTTTTTGTTTATTTTTTCATTTCGTTTCTATAATTATCTTCGGCAGTTGCGATAGCATCATTTAAACGATAGCATCATTTAGACAACCATTGATGTAAGTAATTGAAAGACAATTTTTGTTATGTTATATATATTTATTTCTATATATTTTCAGATATTAAATAAATTCATGTCGTCAATGTGGAAAATGAAAATTTTTATATTTCGTTATTATAGTTAATTATTTTAAAAGAATCACTAAAATATGTTTTATGATTTTCAGCAAATAAATTAACTAAATTACAATTTTTCTACAAATTTTTTGCGTTTTTTTTCAGTCTACTAAAATTCAGCAAAAAATTTATTAATTTTTAGGAAGGCTTTTGTATTTCTAATCTACTAAGTGTTAACAAAACTTTTGCTGAATCTACAAATTTTGTTGCTAAAAATCAGCTCGCTGATTTTCAGCAAAGATTTTGCTGACATTAGCAACTTTTTTGCAAGCATCCTCCTGACTAAAATTTTGCTGACTCAGCAAAATTTTTTGCTAACTTTACAAACTTTTTTTTTTGAGTGTACAAAACACTTTAATATGGTATCATTATTAAGATATAACTGTATATAAATATATATGTATAGATATATATAAATGTTGGCCCTTAACATTCATTGGCAATAACTGTGACAAATTATCTTGTTGATAAACACTTAAAGCGGAAGTCACGCTGTTCTTTCCAAAAAATAAACACAAACACACACGTACATAGAAAGGGTTGTATCCAGGGGGGCATACAAAATATTTTTAAACCATTTGCCATTTTTTTTTACAGAAAAAGCGAAAAAAAAATGTAAAAAACATGTTGTAAAAATAATTTATTTGTAACAGAAAAAATACTTAATTCCAGTTTTTATGTCATAAAATTGTCTCAATCAAATTCATAGAAAAACAATCTCTTAAACTCTCATGACTTTCTTCTATACCGAAATCATAACATTTTATCATAACATTTTATCTGAATAATTTATTTTTTTTAATTAAATAATATTTCGGAGGACATTTCTAACAAAATAATAATTTTTGATAGTTTAATCTTAATTCATAAAAATTTTAAAGAATTTTTCTACACAAAAATTTTAGTTTCAGATTTGAAAATTTTTTAAAATGTTTAGGAAAAAAAAATGTTTAAATTTTTACTTTAAATATTCTTACTCTTTCCCATGCCTTTCTAGGAAAAAACGCTGATTTTGAATGCTTTGTATGTAGAATAGAATCAGCTAAATATGCATGAAGACTAAAGGCTTCAGTACTCGAGCAAATACGTTTCGTAAACGGACTGTAAAATAGTACCTAAATCTAATGTGTTGTCTCTTTTTTTCAGAACTTAACATATGGTGACGGATTTGAGAAAAGTATATTCTGATGAAAATAGATTTTCTCTTCGGGTTTTCGTTTAATGAGTTATATAAAGGCAAAACAACAACATTATCTTCTATTTTCTTTTCACTTATATATCGAATCCTTTCGAATAATTTGGGCTTAACTTTGTCATTAAATTTTTATTTATTTTCATTTCGAATTGTCAAGTTTGAGATCAGAATTTTAAACGTAACTATTATAAATAGAACACATTTATTATTTTAGTTTTAATTATTTAAATTATTTATAATTTAAATTTTTTTTATGAAACTTTTTTAAAATGCACCGGATAATGCAACCAACTTAATATATATAAAAACCCCTAACGGTCTTACGATATTTTGCAATAAAATTCATACCATGTGGTCGGTACGAACAACAAAAGTATGTTTTAGTTAAGTTTTACACGAAGAAGAAGAAAGCATTTTTATTGAAAAATTTAACTTACGAGTATTTAAAAATATTTAGTCAGTATAAGCCAAAATAGGTTTAGGATGCATCTCAAAACCTAACTTATACAAAAGAGAAGGAAAGTTATTGTTTTTACCAAGATAAAACTACAGTCCAAAATTTGCACTATTCGTGCCTTTATATACCTTCGATATGGCGATTTTTGTTCTTTTTAAAAAACTCGAAAATTTGCAAAACGCACCTTAACTTCAATATCTGAATATTGTTCAAATTTAAACGTTGTGCTACTAATACTAAATGTGTTTTTTATACCCGATATAATACTGTGTGTCCTTGCGCCAAAGTAAGGGCTTATTATAAAACTGAGAACTGCAATCTTATTTTGAGTTCATTATCTAGAATTTTTTCTAAACATATTTTGTGATTTTTAAAAATTATTTTTTTTAATAATATTTTTTTTTTTGCAAATTTACAAAATTTTATTTTCGACACTTTGGAAGCAAACTTTGCATACGAAAAATTTTATCACAAAAGTAAAGAAAAGTTTAATTTAACTCAATTGTGGACAATTTCATGAATGCTGCCTGGAGGGTTAAGGTATTAAATTTGGCAAATATGAGACTTGATGAGCCAAAACATTTTCAACTTTTTTTTGGTGCAAAAAGTTTCTACAAAATTATGGCATCCCAAAGTTAAATTTTCCTAACGAATCCACCCACAATGATGAAAATTAGGCAACTTTGCCTACAGCCCACAGTTTTAAACGAATTAAAAAAAAAAATTTAATTTTATTACACATTACAAAAAACATTTTTTTTGTGACCATTCGGTGTTTTTACCTCAAGATAATGATAAATAACAGTTTAGAAATAAAAAGTAAAACAAAATTACGTTCAAAAATTTATATTTTTAGTAATTTTCCTATGTTTGTATGGACTTTCTCGTATTAAACACCAAATGTAGTCTCCCATCATGTTTTCGGTATACTGCCCTTGGTAACGGCGTTCAAAGTCCATCGCATATTAGTGGAAACGCTATCCTTTCTCTTCTGAGTACACTCAAAAAAAAAAGTTTGTAAAGTTAGCAAAAAATTTTGCTGAGTCAGCAAAATTTTAGTCAGGAGGATGCTTGCAAAAAAGTTGCTAATGTCAGCAAAATCTTTTGCTGAAAATCAGCGAGCTGATTTTTAGCAACAAAATTTGTAGATTCAGCAAAAGTTTTGTTAACACTTAGTAGATTAGAAATACAAAAGCCTTGCTAAAAATTAATAAATTTTTTGCTGAATTTTAGTAGACTGAAAAAAACGCAAAAAATTTGTAGAAAAATTGTAATTTAGTTAATTTATTTGCTGAAAATCATAAAACATATTTTAGTGACTCTTTTAAAAATAATTAACCATAATAACGAAATATAAAAATTTTCATTTTCCACATTGACGACATGAATTTATTTAATATCTGAAAATATATAGAAATAAATATATATAACATAACAAAAATTGTCTTTCAATTACTTACATCAATGGTTGTCTAAATGATGCTATCGCAACTGCCGAAGATAATTATAGAAACGAAATTAAAAAATAAACAAAAACAAAGGAAACGAAAAAAACAACCCTTTTTGCAATAAGAAAAAGGAACCATAAAAAAATCTACCTAAGATGTGTGTCTTTGTCTTTCAATTTACTCTGTCTGTGAGTCTTTGTCTTTCAATTTACTCTGTCTACATTTCATTTTCCTCTTCTCTACTACTCTTCTCTACTTCTCTACACGATTTTAGCACAAAAATTTGCTAGAAAATAGTATACCTGATTTACAAGACGTTTTACTAACTTTTCTACTAACTTATTTTTTGAGTGTAGGCACCAATATTATCCTTAAATTGGTCCAGATGATCATCTAGCATATGGGACATTCGGCAGCACATAATTGTAAGCTTTCACGCATAGTTTCAATTAAATCTTGATAGTTATCTACTCTGTGGTTTTCGAGAAAACCATTAACTACTGCTTTAAAACTGTGCTACGATTGCTTTTCGGTGGTATTGAGAAATTGTGTGAATTCATCAATGTTCATTATTTTATTTTATTTGTGGTCCTACGAAGATTTCTGATTTTATCTTCGCTTAGGATAATATGGGAAAGAATATTCGAAAGCTTCAGAACTTTGATCCAGAGCTTTCACAAAGCAAACCCATAAGCAAACGTGACAAGAATATTTCGTGTATACCCGCTTTGCATTCCCATCAAAAAAGCAACTATTTTGAAGTCTCCTATTAATAGCAAATTGTACAATTTTTACACTGTCGTGATTTTCCTTAAGCGTTACAGAATATGCCACGGGCTGACTAGGAAACTGGTTTCCATTGTGAAGGTCGACTTTCAAGCTTTTTGAAGAGCTATTGATAAAAAGCCGCCAATCTGACGGTATGCGTGGTATTCCGATTTCCTCGAATAAACCTGTCCCGTCAGTACAATAACACAATCCGTTCTCTTTGGTGAAAAAACATGAAAAACTTTTATGACGCTCTCTTTACGCTCACATCATCTTCAAGTAAATTCCACTGTTTCAATCGTGAACCCAGAATCTCACTTTATTTTTGGGCAGGTTTAGATCTCGTACTAAATCATTAAATTCTGTTGGGCTAATGATATGTGGTTCAATACGTTGCGATTTTATCATGATGTCATTGCCAGAGCTGTTGATAAGGGATTCAAAATATTCTATTGAACTTTATGACATTTGAATTTCTGAGCTATCTAGTTCTGAACGAGACGGAACGGGAAAATTTTTACTATGATGCTTAAAAAATCATTTCGGAATTTTGACCAGATCAACGCTTGCATGGGTTCACTATACAAAAATAACAGTCATGCACATGATCACGAGGTTCCCTCCATAGTCTTGGTTGGCACAACGAATTTAATGTGTCGTTTTTCTCCTCTACACCAGGCTAGAAATTACGAATATTTATTTCGAAACTATTGAAAAGTATTCAATTTACAAACATATTAATATAATAGTTTTTAAAATTTTTGCTGTTTTCTAGGTAACCATTGGATAATATATGAATAATATATAAATAGAAGTCTGGCTTTAACACTTATTCCACGTACATAGATTATAAAAGTCATGTTTTCTTCATTGCTTTAACCTTCAAAAGGCGAACACAAACTAAAAATTAAATGTGGCTTATCAAGTTTTTACAATAAGGCCTTCAATTTATATATATAATTATGTATTTTCTTTAGTGTGGCCCTTCGCTATATGGGCCAAAAAAAAGTGTTCAAATTTTAGGTATCAACCCCCAGAAATATGCCAATGGCCAAAAAACTGATTAATACGAAGTTTTGGGTCAATCGAAAAATGTTTAGAGGTCGCTCAAAGCGATTGAAAATTGCAAATGCGTTTATATGGGGAAAAACGGACTTTTTTTCGAGACTTATGTAAATTTTTCAATTATGGGAAAAAATTTTATTCTATATGTTAAATTATTTGATATAAAGAGATAATTATCTATTCAAAAAGGTATAAAAATTCAAATTCGGTTAAGAACGAGCCCAGTAATAAATAATGCCCCAGACCAAAAAAGGTTAAATTATTACTTCATTGAGAAATTCGACCACACGTCATAAATATTTTTGAAATCGATTACTAAGTTATAATTATGTAACTTAAAAGACTCAACGCTATGAGATATGGAACAAGATTTTTTTATTGGATGTCGTAAACCTGTCGTAAGATGACGTCATACGCGGACAAAATTTTTGGGACGTTTTTGAAACCTCTAATTTCAAATTTCAAAATTTTTTCTTCAACGAAACCGAAAAAATTGAGGTTTGGAGTCCAGTAGCTTGTTTAGAACACCTTAGAGAATGAAAATAAAAAAAATTAAAAATATCCACTGGCACACTTGGGTAGGGCAAACGATTTGATTTTTGCGGATTTCGAGGAAATTGTGTTTTTGGGTGATAACACGGCTTATTTGCTGTCATAAAAGATTTAAAATTAAAAATTAGCTACTTCTGTAATGTTAGTTGTTTTTTTTATCATCGCTACCCAAGGTTGACAAAACAAAATTTTTGGACATCATTAACCCATGTGGACCTGGTGCCTAAAATGACCCCAGATTTTTTTTTTTTTTAATTTACAAAAGAAGTCAATTTTGTGCTTACTACCAATTAATTTTAGGAAATGTGATTTGAAATATTATAACATAATGTTTGAAGTTACTATGGTAAAATTTTTGACGAAATAATTAATGTTAACCCTTACCTTGTCGATTCGATTTTGGCGGATTTCGAGGAAAATGTTGTTTTTGGTCATGACAAGGCTCATTAGTTTAATAAAATATTAAAAATAGAATAATTTAACATAATTGAAAAATTTACATGTCTCAAAAAAAGTAATTTTTTCCCCATATAAACGCATTTGCAATTTTCAATCGCTTTGAGCGACCTCTGAACATTGTTCGATTGGTCCAAAACATCGTATTTATCACTTTTTTGGCCATTCGCATATTTCTGGGGGGTGAGACCTTAAGATTTAACACTTTTTTTTAAGGGCCACCCTAATGTTCTTATTATTTTTTCTAAAATTTTTAAATTTTAGAAAAATTTTTTTGTTTAATGATGGGCATTTGTGGAGCAGAATAATTGTTTATAACTAAATAAAAGTTCAACGGTTTTTGAATAGCAAATAGTGACTATTTGAAATTTAATTTAGTTATAATAAATAAACTACGATTGTGACTGCGTATTTTACAAAACGTGTCAATAGAGAATGCAATTATCGTTAAATTGAGATACATTTCGTTTGTGTCCCACAACTTTTAAGTTTTTTATAGTCGAAATATCAAATAAATGGAAATTTTGCTAATTCTGAAAATATATGAAGGATATAAAATAAATGACGTTTAAATATCGGCCATTTCGAATCGATGTAGAATTTAGTCAGTTATTTTTAATTTTACTTTTTCCAAACTCGTTTAAAACTGAGATCTGTGGGCAAATTGCAGTATAAATTTTGACCATCCGATCGATGCCAAATTTGGCTAAAACAAAAAATGTTTCTGGGTAAAGAATTCTTCGGACCTTCCCAAAATAAATTCCTGGCTACAGCCCTGCACATACACACTAAGAAATAAAAGATTTCATTTGTATGTATATAACGATGGCAAAACACCAAATGAATAGAGAAAGCTATCAAAAAAAGAAACACGATAGATATTTCGGTTTTAACCCATTTCAAACCCAAATAAACAAACACACTGCAGCAATAAAACAGCTAACAAATTGGCAAAAAGAATTAAGATCAAAGTGATAAACAAACACCAACAAAATAAACACTAATACAAACACACAACAAATAAAATACTATTTTTAAATGAATTTATTAGCGTTAAGGGAAAACAAATGAAAAAATAACAATACAAAAACAAAAAGCGTAACAGAATCGTTATAAACAAAGATTAAAATTTAAATGGGTTTTTGTTTTAGAATCTTAAAATCAAAAACAAGTAAAACATAAAAAGTTGGTTTGAATAAATTTCAAAATACCCTACTCCTCCATATCTACATATAACGACACACAGTGCAGTGAATCAAATAAAAAGTGGTAATAAATATAGAACTTCTTAACTAATGGACCGATTAAGACCAAATGTATAATGTAATCGTTAAGGAGGAGTATAGCTTTCAGAAAATTAATTTTGAGGTCACCCTGTGTTAACAGGGCACTAAGGTGCCAAAGTAGACCACCTCGAGTACAAAAACTTTTAAAATGCTGTAACTTCTACAATTATGAACTGATTTCTATGATTTTAGAATTTTTGAATCCGCTTGATGAGATTAATAAAAAACATGCTTACGGTAATATGTTTTTAGGTTTTAAGTTAATAACTCCTTTATAATAAGTGGTAAGACATTAAAATATCATTAATGATATCATCCGACCTAGTTATATTCTCTATTAGAACTAAATGGTTAACAAATATAAGTTATGAACTAGAAAAGGACGACCCGAAGCCATGGATATTAATAAATTATTATCCTTTGATATATCAGATTGTTTTGTAGAAAATTACTAGTTTGTATCAATAGATTTAAATTTAATTTATTAAAAAATCATATACATCATATTAAAATTAAGGTATTGTTTAACAAATAACAAATAATATAACAAATAAAAAATTCAAATATGTCTTATAATAATATACTACCATGATTTTCATACAAATGAATTTTAATATAAATAAAATTTTTGGTTGAGTTGATACATTTTAAAAAAGTTTTCAGACGTTTCTAAACGTATTCACCAGACATGCTATACATCGTTGAACAGGTGAAAACCTCTACTTAAAAAAAAAAAAACAATTTATTGTAAATTTAAAAAAATTTCTAGAACAAATGTAAAAAAAAAAACAAAAAATATATATAATAGTGTTTTTTGTATTATAACAACTTAAATTTGATAAATAATATCTAAATAGGTATTTATGCTATGTTAACAATTTTAATATGTATTAAAGATTATATTGTCGTTAATTAACAGAAAATAAATGAAAGTAAAAAAATTGGATCTAAATATGATTTTTTTAAAAGCGCAATAAACTAATTTCAAAATTTGACTTTTTTACAAAAACTCTTCCCAGGACCCCACTTTTCATTTCCCGGCGGCAAACTTGATAAAGAATCATTAACATTTTATTAGTATATAATATTACGTTTTAAAAAGTTAACAAATGGCCATTTTTTACCCACGTGTGTAAACTTGGAATTTTGCTTGAAAATTGGTTATTTTCGATCAATGCTAATTGTAGGGTGCATGGCCCAAATTAATAATACTTTCACTTAAAACTATTATCAAAGCCTGTTCTTTTCGAATATTTAAAAAAATATTTACTTTTCTTCTACTAGATTATAAAAAAACGTATGAGTGAAGCTACTTTTTCTCAAAAATTGTACAATTTTTTTGACCTATTTTAAAAAATTGACTTTGCAGATTTTTCTTTACTCAACGGTTACAGATAATTAAATGAAACTTTAAGTACAACATTAATGATAAAAGTGGCAATACACAAAATTTTTTCTTAATGTCTTACCACTTATTATAAAGGAGTTATTAACTTAAAACCTAAAAAAAACTTGTCAAGAAATTTAAATTTTAATGTTCAACATCACACAACTTTTAAACTTTAATAGGTAACATATTACCGTAAGCTAGTTTTTTATTAATCTCATCAAGCGAAATCAAGTGTAAAATCATCGAAATCGGTTCATAATTGTAGAAGTTACAGCATTTGTTTTTTGTACTCGAGGTGGTCTACTTTGGCACCTTAGTGCTCACCCTGTGTTACCATAGGGTGACTTCAAAATTAATTTTCTGAAAGGTAGACTCCTCCTTAACATATACATTTGGTCTTAATCGGTCCAGTAGTTAAGAAGTTCTATATTTATTACCACTTTTTATTTGATTCACTCCACTGTGCGACATGAATAGAATTTAATAACTTTTTGAAAATTGTTTTTTAATGGACATTATGAAATAATAAAACGTTTTGAGCTGACTTTTTTGAAAGGGAATTTCTAAACTAAGGTAAAAAAAATAAAAATTTAAAGACTACAAAGATCGATGTTAATGCATTTTACCTTGACATTTCATATTTTATAAAAGTGTTAAACAATTTAAATTTAAATTAAATTATAGCTATTTTTGACATCACTGTGTCGAAATTTGTTGATTTTTAGTTGGTATAATAAAAGTATTCACAAAGTGTACTAAATTTTATAAAAATTTAAGTGGTAAATTCTTCGATTTGATGAAGATTTGGGGTGGATTTTTTCTCTGTTAGCACACTTGAACATAGTACACTAAACATTGGTACAAATTAGAGATGAGCACGTGAGTAAGTTTTAAATCACACTCACTTACGCACACGAGAAAACAATTAAACTCACGCACTCACGAACATTTTTTTTTCTACTCACACTCACTCACACAAATTAAGATTTTGCTCACTCTAATTCACATGAATCACGCAAATTCCCGATATAAAATCGTACAGGAAAAAAATTTAATTTAAAAATTAGGGCAAATTATGAATGTTTATCTAAAAATGGATTTGAATCAATTCAAAGCTAAAATTAGTAAATCAGTGTTAAAATTAAAATAACGTGTACACTTACTTTATCATATTTATGAAAGGCTTCATAAATTTTGAATTGTCAGGTTTGAGATCATAATTAAAACACTAATTTGTAATAAATGTAAGAGAAAATGAAAAAAAATTAAAAAAATCTTGTGGGGATCAGCGCAAGAGGGAGTGCCGCACTTTCATATGTCATAAATAAGATGAAGCTGTTCCATAAATTTTATGAACGTTTTATACATTTTTATGAAATGTTTCATAAAAATTTTGTATTATATTTAATAATATAATATTTAATTGATGTTTCAGAATTTCTAATAATTTCTGGTAGTTTTTGTGTTTTAAAAAGCCTAAAGGCCTCATTAGTTGTTACTTTCTGTTGCCGTTCTGTGTCGTTCTGTTCTATAGTTAATATTTTGTAATTACTTTTTCTGTGAGAGGAATCAGCTGTTTTAAAAAGTAAAAGAAACTCAAACCAAAAACTTTCAAATCAGGGATGATAAATGCGATTTTAAAATAGTACCAACCTGCATAAAATAGTACTTTTTCGGCATCACAAGTATAAAAAAAAATTTAAATATAAATTAAAAAACACATCTTTGTACCCTCCAAAATGAACAATTACAAATGAAACAACAAAACTATATTAAAAAAAAAAAAGGTTAAGAGGTGTAAGCAAAATTTTGAGGTGAAAAACTTTTTTGGATGTAAAAAAATAAATAGTGTCGTGAAAAACATTTTTGAGGTAACAAAACTATTTTGCGGTGAAAAAAAGTTTTTGTGGAGAAAAAAGAATTTGCGGTGAATTTTAAATATTATTCACCTCTTAGCGTCTGGAGGAAAAATATGACGTTATATTTTATACACCAGACACTACAATGAATTCTAATAATATACAGTCCATTATACACTAATTTGTATGGAAAATTTACATGTACTTTAACATTGTCACTCATTACTTTTGGACCGCTGGACCGATTTGGCTCATTTTCAATACCAAACTATTCGGAAAAATGTACATAAAGCTATGTAAAAACGAGCAGTGTGTACTAAGAAACTTAGCCGATATTGATTTAAAAAATTTTAAAATTTTGAGATTTTTTCTTAAATTCAGCAAATTTTTAATTTTTTTGAATGTGCTATTCATATCTTGCTGTATTGAATTACATTTCTCACAGTTTTTTGCGAATTCAATCCTTGTGATTGGTAGCAAACAAATTTGTTCGTGAACTCATTTGATTTTAAAAACACGCAGCTAATAGTCAATTTCACATTTTTATAAGATTTTTATTATTTACTTTTTTGAAAATCAAAATTAGTTAATAATAATTATAACCCTTAGTGATTGAATTCAATAATTGGTTTAATCGATTAATAAAACTCTAATATAATCATCTGTAATCAGTCGCACTCAGTGAAATCATATGATTGAATTTACAGCGTTTGGTTCCGAATTAATTCATTGTGGTACTGCAAATCGAATTAATAATTATTGAATTTTAAAGGGACCAAGAAATTCATACATAGAAACATTTGTAAATCGTACTAAATGAGTCATAGGAGTATCATGGTACATCTGAGGTTCAAATAGTACCATAAAAAGTACTACAGTACCAACTTTATCATCCCTGATTCAAATATTAAGAAAAAGATTTCATAACAAACCAATACATACGCACTTTAGGCTGTCACTTAACGTTGAATTCTATTTTCAATAGATTTGTCCGCAACAGAACAGAACGGAAAAGTGAAAACTAACCACACATACAGACTTTCAATTGAACAGAAATAAAACAGCTGATTTGTAACAGAAGAGAACGTACAAACTAATTCTGCCTTAAGTCGCATATGATATTTTCTAAATTTCAAAAAAAAAAATTTCTATAAAAAGCAAAAGTTTATTATAGCAAAGTTTATAAAGTTTTATGAAACTTTTCATCATATTTATGATAATTTCAGAAATATAATGAATAATTGATGACAAACGATTTATAAAACAATATCATGAATATGATGAAACTTTTTTGCCTGAGGGTAGACATCCGTGTAGTCGGGATTTTTGGAGATTAATAAAGGGAGGGGCAAAAAAGGGGAAATTCACCCCCTTGGCGGATTGTACAAACAAGTTGAGCTAGGAATTTGAGATTTGGTGTGCAGTTACTGCCTCTGACGTAGACATTCACCATGATGCGGTTTTTATAACTTCTTCCGAGTAGGGGCGAAACGAAAAATGTTTCCTCATTGGCGGCCTAAAACCGCTAAAGATTATTATCTTTGATCCTTATCCTGCTTAGTCAGCCGCTTATATAGAATTTTTGTAAAATCATACGTCGACCGGTGCGAAAGGTAAAAGTCACGAGTTTGTCTGCCTAAATAAACCGCTAAAGCGATGATCTTGCAACTTAATATATGGGTTCCTTATATGACATGAACACTAAGCAATTAAGTTGAAATTTCAACACCCGCTACGATCAGATTTTTGAAAATTTATACGCGAAGGGGCATAGTGACCAAGCCGCTTAAGTGAACATCTTGATGTTTGTTATTTGCTTTAATATTCATGTGTATATATTTGCTATCGTGCGCCCCGGTAGGCTAGTTGGTAGCGTGCTGGCTTATCAGTGCGGGGGTCGTGGGTTCGATTCCCATCAGAGGCACTGGTCTGTTTTCGCTACAACGCGCAGAAGGCCATAGTAGCTAGTGCTCGGTTGGGGTAATAGTATATAATTTGTAATTATATGATTATTAATTAAAAAAAAAAAAAAAAAATATTTTCTATGATGGGGTTGCTTAAAATTTTAAGTAGATTAAGGCCTAGCCGAACCGCTGAAGCCAGAAAATATTGTGTTAAAAATAGAAAACTTCTCCCCCTTAGTCACTCAGAACAAAATACTTTTAAGACTTGGAATGTAAAATGTTTTTCCGGGGTTGAACAAAAAGGTGAAGTCTATCATCGCCTAATGTGTCAATGTCTTGTTTAATTACCATTTATATAACAAATCTGATTGTAAGTGGAAATAACGATTTTTAAAAATAACTTTAAAGTACGTCATTTAAAGTTATTTCAACATATTTTTTTGTGTCCTCGTTATCTTCAGTTTATTTATGCAATAGTATTGTGTTATATTTAGTGTGTGTGTGGTGTATGGAATACACATGCAATGATATCAAAATGATAATGATGTTGTACATGTTTATTTTGGCAACTATGTACTATTGTTTTTTCTTTTCATCTTCTCGTGCAGATGTATGATTTTATACTTAACTAACGTGTCATGATAGAAACGTGACTTGAATTCTTAAGAAATCTTATCTTAACTCTTTGTTCGTTTGCAATAACAATAACTAAATACTCTATATAAAAGTATGTGTGTGTGTGTGTATATATAATCACAAAACACCTACTTATTTGTGACACGTTCAACACATTATAACCCGGTTTATATGTAAAGTTGTAAGTGTTTATAAAAGGCAGTGTGTTCACGAAAACTATTCAAATAATCATTTCATTTGTCGGTTAAACAAGATTTATGAAAAATTATGATTTTTTTACGTGAAACCCCATTCGCTTTTTTATTAGGAGGGTGGTCTTATAACAGTCTACAAAATAGCGATTTATAAATGTTATTAAAATATTTATAAATATAATGACACTTCAATTATATTTTAAAATAAAACAAAAAAATATATGTCTTAGCCATAATAAAAGCGACAATAAAACGTTTTGATTTAAAAGTAATAAATATAAATATATAAAATATAGAGATTATAAAGAAGCATTAACCTTCAAGACAATATTATTTATTATCAGGGCAGCGACTTTTATGCAATGTTATGTATTTGTCTATTGCGGGTATGCCCTCAGAGAAATAATTAACTAAAATTGATATTTGTTATAACAAATAGGCTAAAATGGGAGAGGGTCTGATCCAAAAAGAGGAACTTTTTTTACTTTTAATTTATCTGTGTTATATTATATTTCAGAAAAGAGCAAATATTTTAGCATATCGAAAACTTAAGCTCATTAGACCCTTGCTGATCAATATGCTAAATTTTATTGCAATTGAACTGAAAGTAAGAAATGGCCAAAATATTTTCATATCTGTTTGTAAATCCCCCACTGTGCACTTTATATTATAAGACGCAAAAAGCTGTATAAAGGTTCTTATGAAATTAAGACTATTTAAGGACGAACATATTCGCGGAACAGTTTAACCCTTAAAACGCCCATATTTTTTTTTTTTTTTTAAGAGAATCAACACTTAGGAAATTCTTCCTATTTTTTTTTTAATGTGGTTACTCTCTTTGGAAATAGGATAGAGGAGAGATGAAAGGTGATGAAAGATGTAGGGCTTCAAGTACGGGAACACCGTTATTGCGCGAAATGCTAAGACTTAGAACAGCTGTTGCTCGGCATCTGATGTAGAGTTGGCGAATTTATTGAAGCTTTTTAATTTATAGCCCTGATTTATTATTTTACTTCCGTGGGGTTAAGTGCTATGGGAACACGGAAGGCGGGCGCTGGGATACATATAAGTGATAGAAAACTCATACATATTATTTTTCTAAATTGGTGTTATTGTTATTATTGTAACAGTCCAACGCTCTAATCATCATACCATTACACCACAACGCCAAACAATACACCATAACGCCACGAATACAGAATTAAGCTCAGAAGAACGTTTAGAAAACTCATAAATATTATTTTTCTAAATTGATGTTATCGTCACCGGGAATCGAAACCGGGACCATCTGTGTAACAGTCCAACGCGCTAATCATCACACCATTACACCACAACGCCACACAATACACCATAATGCCACGAATACAGAATTAAGCTCAGAAGAACGCAGTTTTTCGCGTCTTATAATAGACAGTGCTAAAATAAATAAAACTTTAAACGAGCAACAACTGTTCTAAGACTTATCATCTAGCGCAATTACACTATCCATTTTCCAAAGAAAGCAACACATTAATAAATAGGAAGAATTTCCTGAGTGTTGCTTTTCTGTAAAAAAAAAAAAAATTTAATTTTTTGGTGTCGCAAGCAAAATAAAATATATTATATTTTTAACTTAAGAAAACGGGATCTTTAAGATAAATTTACAAATCGGAAGTATAAAGTGCGCTACATAGATGTATGGAAAAAAAATCTACCACTTTTTTACCACTTTTTTCTTCATCTAGCACTTTCTAGCTATATTTTGTCAACGATCGATCTAGCACTGTTTGACATTAAAATTATGGCTCTTTGGTTCAACCGACCTGGAGCCAAATTACGGTATTCGTGATCGAGTGAAATCATTCAAAAACGGGTTTTTAATGAGAAACTACTACAATACTAATAATAAAAAAGCACGGTTTAATATTCATTTGCAATCATGAGCCAAACTACAAAAATATTTCGTTTAAATTACAATCGCGAATGCCGTAATTCGCTGCTAAATTTTTTGAATTCCTCATATATTTTAGATATGGTAACATTTTACTTGTATTCATTTTACCCATGTTATATAAACAGTATTTCAGATTTTTATTTGTAAGTTACAACCACAAAAATTGTCGCTCAATATAATACACACAATGGATATTAACCAAAATGAACAAAAAAAAATGTTCTTGCTTACTTTCTCACATACGAAAACAATACTTAAACAATAAAATTAAAAGCACTTGACTTGTTTTTGCATTCTTATGCACAAAAGTCTACTTCATTTAACCCTATAATTGTAATGACTGTCGCAAAAAGAGCAAAAATAGTGAAATTTGTTTGAATTTTTTAACATTTTTAACTAGAGAAAAACAAACACACTATAAATAGAAATCGTTTGTGGTAAATTTCATACTAACTCAATACACAGAGTAATGTGGGATTTAAAGTTACACAATTCCATGAACGTGTGAGTTAAATAGAAGATATTTACGATTAACACTAAATGACACGAAGAATGTTGATGAAGACCGTAGTGGGTCAGAAAATGCATTACATTCATGCTAGTGTCTAATAACTTTTTCTGTGTTTTTTTCTAATAGTCAAAGTAAATTATCATATAAAAATTATAATTTTTCTGTTAGTTTAGAGAAAAATTTGTCATGATCTCAAACCGAACGAATAAAATCTCACATTTTTAATTTTTTTCAAGATGAAAAAAACATCCTAGTGTAGAAACGCTAATGACGTGTCATTATTTTTTTGGTCTACCAATAATGACATCAGCTTACTTTCTGCATTATTATCTAGTTAATTTTACCATTATTTTAATTATTATTATTTGTGTTAACACAGAGTAAGCTGGTTACTGTTAGTCCGAAAAGTAATGATATATTATTACTGTTTCTACACTGGGATGATGCAGATGCCATTACGGATGGTTCAAATAGTAATGATATGTAATTACGGTTTATGCACTGGGATGCAGTTGAACTTTTTAAAAGTAATACAATTTTAAAATAGCAGCTTCCTTGATCTGCTAAAAAAACTTTAAGTTCTTATAAAAATCGGCGGTTTGTTCTCGTACTCAGTAGTTTCTCAAATTTTAATCTCACAAAAAATATTTCACTTTAAATGGTTAAAATTCAACAACGCCAACACAACGTGCCTTAACAATAATAATTTTTTTATGACTTCTTCCTCCTATTTAGGTTTCCCCTTATAAACCACAACTACAAAAATTGCAAAATATCACTGTATAACATTTTGGTTTAAACATTTTTGTTACAAAATGATAATATTCTACTTGTGTAGTTCACAGTGTATGGGGAAAGAGTGACATGACAAGTGGTATTTGTAATTTTTATGTGGCTAGACGCATAAATATTCTGTCTTTTTTTTTTTTTGCCAAAAAAAAATAAACAGAAAAATAGAAAGTTAAGCCTTACGGGCATTGCAAGAACATGTCATGTTTATAAATTTTGTGGGAGATTCTAAATAGAAAGTTTTGGTGTTTTCCAACATGAAACAATTAAAATTTATTTATGTTTATTACAGTAAATAAATTCAAAGACATGATTTTATTTATCA
The DNA here is from genome assembly GCA_021234595.1 of Delia radicum. Classification (NCBI taxonomy): domain Eukaryota; kingdom Metazoa; phylum Arthropoda; class Insecta; order Diptera; family Anthomyiidae; genus Delia; species Delia radicum. The sequence continues at coordinate 167,726,582 of CM037852.1, forward strand.
AGACAATTTTTAGATAATATTACAATAATAAACACTTAAACCCATAAAAAGGTTTAAAGTAGAGGTCTTACAAATGGCGCAGTTTGTAAAACGTATTTTTAGTGAAAAATTTCGACATAAGTTTAATTAATACAAATGTATTAAAAATTGACTGTAAATTGCATTGCGGAACAATTATTTTTAACACCTTCATGCCCAATGTTTGCGTACAGGTTCTCCTAATCTAGAACAGCTGTAAATTTTTTGTTTACAACTTAAAATAAAAAGTATTTGCATTTCTTTATTCTCTGTCACTTTATCTTTTTATTCATATTTTTACACCTAAAGATTCGGGCCGAACAATTTTTTACACTAGAACAAAATTATCTTTTCTAAAGGCATAAGGAACGCTGAATCCAAATCTGGCCTTAAAACACTCTCCGGCATCAGGCATTCGAGATATATTAACTATAAAAGTTTGGATTATAATCAAAATTCTCCGATTTTTCAAACACACTACTCTTATCCTCTTTTCAGTTTTTGAATTATTAAGATAAAGGGTGGTTAAATTTCAAGGGCCGATGTTGATTTTGAATAAAACACAAACTATTTAGGAAATTATTGTAATTTTATTTTATTATGATATATTGGTATTACTCAATTATGTATGGAACAAAATATCGGCCAAATGGGCGCCGCGACCACGGCGGCAAACCTCCATCCGATGGTCCAAATTTTCGATGACGCTGAGGCATAATGGAGGTTCTATGCCGTTAATGTGCCGAATTATCTCATCCTTTAGCTCTTGAATTGTTGCTGGCTTATCGACGTACACCTTTTCTTTCAAATGACCCCAAAGAAAAAAGTCCAACGGTGTCAAATCACATGATCTTGGCGGCCAATTGACATCGCCATTACGTGAGATAACACGGCCATTGAATTTGTTGCGCAAAAGAGCCATTGTTTCGTTAGCTGTGTGGCAAGTGGCACCGTCCTGCTGAAACCACATATCGTCCACATCCATATCTTCCAATTCGGGCCATAAAAAGTTCGTTATCATCTCACGATAGCGAACACCATTCACAGTAACTGCCTGACCGGCCTCATTTTGGAAAAAATACGGCCCGATGATGCCGCCAGCCCATAAACCGCACCAAACAGTCACTCTTTGTGGGTGCATTGGTTTCTCGACAATCACTCTTGGATTCTCATTCGCCCAAATGCGGCAATTCTGTTTATTGACGAATCCACTGAGGTGAAAATGTGCCTCATCACTGAAGATGATTTTCTTCGAAAATTGATCATCCACCGTTGCCATTTCTTGCCACCATTCTGCACATTCACGACGTTTGGAATGGTCAAGAGGCTTTAGTTCTTGAGCCAATTGCACCTTGTAAGCGTGTAAATGCAAGTCTTTATGCATAATGTTCATCAACGACCAGCGTGAGAGGTGCAATTGTTGGGCACGACGACGAGTTGAGGTGGACGGCTCTTCAGCTCTTCGCGAACAGCAGCAATATTTTCTGCAGTACGAGCTGTACGGGCATGCACTGGTGTTCTCACATCTTCTACAGACCCGGTTTGCTCGAATTTTTCCACGATTTTTGCGATTGTACGCACATGTGGAAGATCAAATTGACCAAAAAAATCACGAAGTTCACGATATGCATTTTGATTTGAACGCCCATTTTCATAATAAGTCTGGATAACTTTAACACGTTGTTGGATTGTGTATCTCTCCATGGTTCAAATTGAGTAAGTCTGAAATAGAGAAATGTCAAATAAAATTCGGAAAAAAACTTGGCGTTTAGGTGTGGTTCACATTCAACATCGGCCCTTACAATTTAACCACCCTTTATAAGATATTAAGATGTCTTATTTTTTCTTGAAATTATCGTCAGTAGAACTTTTTTTTTTTGTTTTTTTTTTTTTTTATTAACATAATTTTTATTACAATAAATAATAAAATATATGTTTCAAAATACAACTAGCAAAATATGATTTATTTACTAACATGTACTTTATTTTTAATAAAATAGTTTGACTATAAGATATATCTACATAGTTCACACAAATACATCCTTTAACTGGATGACCAAAGCAGGTCATTAGGTTTTATGCGTCTTAGACCCCGGATTTCCCCATTCGTATCGATGAGACTAGATGCCTCTTCGTTGACGTGTGTTCGTAATCTATCAGCATGGCTATTAGCAATTTTTTTAATTTCTTCGGCAACTGTGCTTATACCCAAGTCACGGTGTTAGTCCTTGTTTCTAACGTACCATGGTGCTTTCACTATGCATCGTAGAATTTTATTTTGAAAGCATTGGATTTGAAGTATTTCATCTCTGGCTGGCCCCACAGCTGCGCTCCATACGTCCAAACGGGCTTCAGGACTTGTTTATACAATGGTAATTTATTCTGTATGGATAGTGTTGAGTTTTTACCAATTAACCAAAACATTTTGCTAAGTTTTATCTCTATCTCATTTTTTTTCTTCTTTACATGTTCTTTCCATTTTAATTTTGTGTCTAATGTCATCCCTAAGTACTTGGCTGAATTAGAATTATAAATCATCTATATACATTGCATGGTGTTGAATTTGGTTGTGCGTAAAGTCCACATGAACAGATTTAGATTGATTAAGTTTAATTTGCCATATTTTTGACCAATCTAAAACTTTGGTTACCGCTGCTTGAAGTTTAATCGTGGATTCTTCAGCTGTGTATCCTGTTGCAATTAGGGCAGTGTCGTCAGCAAATGTTGCTGTTGCATAATTATAGTTATCACTAACAGGGAGATCAGCGGTATACATAAGGTATAAAGTTGGACCTAATATACTTCCCTGTGGGACTCCTGCTTTATTGGTCGGATGTCTGAGAACGATGGTTCCTGTTTGATTCTAAAGTATCGATTGCTTATGTAAGATTGCAAGAAATCACAGAAGCTTAGAGGTAAATATTCTTTTATTTTGTGTATAAAACCATTATGCCAAACTTTGTCAAATGCTTGGCTGACATCTAGAAAGAAAATGGAACAAACTTTCTTTTCTTCAAATGATTTTTCTATAATATCGGTAATCCTATGCACTTGGTTGATAGTAGAATGAGTGTGCCTTAAACCAAATTGGTGTTTATTGATAATGTTATTCAACCCTATAAGAGATCTTAATCTGGCAAGAAAAAGCTTCTCCAAAACCTTTGTTAAATGTTAAGCAAAGATATGTCTATATGAGGAGACTTCATAAATTCGATAATTTTTTTAAATTTTTAGATTGCTGTTACAATCTCAATTTCAAATATTTTGTTAAAAAAATAAGTTATCTTATAAATTTAAAAATTAAAAAAAAGGGTAAGAGTAGTGTGTCCAGGTGCCGGTACAAGTATTATGAAAAACATATTTCCAGAATGGTGAAAAATGGAAGCATTTTGATCAAAAAAATAAAACTTTTGTCGTTAATAAAGCTCGAACGCCAGATGTCGGAGAGTGATCCTGAAACCAGATTTGGATTCAGCGTACCTTATACCTTTAGAAAAGTATACTTTAGTTCCAGTATGAAATATTTTTCAGCCTGAATCTTTAAGTGTCAAAAGTACTTATATGTACTCACGAGTGCTGCCCACTGTATATGAGCTATTCAGAGGCCAAAAGAGCCAAATTCACTTTCCTCAAATTTCCGTTTTTTTGCTTAGGATTACTCTATTTACCACCAACTATTTATGTGCAAAATCTTTTTCCAAAAGCAAAAAACCATTTATTGTTATGCTTCAATTTATCGGATATAGATAATTTTCTTGTGGCAAATATTTAAAAAAAAGTTATATTACAATTTTTAAAACAACTCAAAAGGTCCACATTAGGGAACATGTGCCCTAAAGTGGAGCTATATTAAAAAAACTCTCTAAAAGCATATTGTATTGTTGGAAAAGAATAAAAATAGACGAAAATTTGCATTTAAATTAAATTAACTTTATTTTGTCCATTAAAATGCTTTTTGTATCGTTTATAGCTGCTTAAGTGTTTTATATGTAATGCTAACTTTTTTAATTGCGTCAAACAAACGATATTTAGTTTGTTGTGAAATATGTTGAAAAATTGTCCAAAATGGGCGAGAAAAGTTACAGAGTTGCGTAAACCATTTAAAAAAGTCGAAAACTTGGCAACAATCAAAGGAAACATTACGAAAATTAATTTTTTCACATTTTTCTTTTATTTATTACACACAGAGAAAAATTTTGATGTTTGCCAACTGAAATTCGATGATTACGACTCAAATTCGGTTATTATGAATTTTAGTCGGTTGGTACAATTAAACATCACAATAAAGTTCGGTTAATTCAACAGAATTTTTTAAATCGCGAATATAAATCTTACCGTTCGCAGAAATCCGTCTTGAAAAATTCTTTTAAACTTCTTTTATATTTACAAAAAACTATACTTTGAATTATATTATATTATATGAATTTTATTACGTTTTTTGAAAAGACTCAATAAAATCAAGAAAAACGGGTACATTTAAGTGGAAACGTTTTTAAAATAGTGATAGCGGAAATTAAAGGCGATGACAGTTTTGACATATTCATGACACAAGACAAAATAAAACGGAAACAGGCAACAATTGGAAAAATTCCCTTACATTTCAAGATATATTTGGTATAAATGTTCCGCCAAATAACTTTTTTTTTTGAACTCCTGAACCAATTGGACTTTGTATGGCGTCATACCAAGGTCTTTATGCAAAATTCGTCTCAATGATGTCTCCGAAATGTTCAATTGTTGAGAACGACGGTGAATTGATGTTGATGGCGCTTCACGCACACTTTCTGCCACAGCAGCAATATTCTCGGGTGTACGCACTGTTTTTGGCTTTTCACGATTTGGTTTATCGATGAGGGTGCAAGTTTCTTTCACTTTTTTCACAAGATAACGAACATACGGACCGTATTCGTTCAGCGGAAGGATAAAACTAATTATATGTCAAATCAGACATGAGCTAAATTTTACCATTCACGAAATAAGCACTAGTTGAAAAAAAAACGTTATATGGCGGACCCTTTAGTTGTTTTTTATAATATTTACTACTTTTATTAATTTGTAAATATGATCTAATTTAGCTCATTTTAGCCTTTTCTTTTTAAATATAGATTATATAAGATTTTTTCTGAGAAATCTGAAAAATTACAATTTAATGAACTTGTAAACATTTTTCTTGTTAAACCAATTTGAAGTTTAAAGGTTAAGAAAAGCCAGTTTTCATTCATATTTAATTTTTTAAATGTAACGTATTATCTTTAATCTCATACAAACAAAAAATAACGTATTTATTTGAAAATTTTTAAAATTAAGGGTTGAAACCTTAAGATTTTTTAAAATAATTTTTGATATAAATAAAATCAGAATTCATAAAAAATTGGTGTCGTCGTAGATTAGTTTGATTTTTAAAATTTTCGCTGATTTAAAAGAAAATATAAGTTAAATTTCTACATACATTCGAGATTTTTTTTTTATCCAAAAGTTTTGGGATTTGATTATATTTATTTGAAAACTCAAACAAAATCGCAAACATTTTTTTTTCCCGCGGATAGGTGAATAGGTGGTATATAGTAAAAATGTAATTTATTAAGAAAAATACATAAAAACTGTTTTTTTATGTAGGCCAACCAAAACTAAGCTTTTACGCATTAAATTTTACAGAAATATAAATGTTGCTCACTACAGCTTAAAAAAATATGTTTTTAATTCATTTAAAACACTAAACTGTACACTCTAAAAATACATGTGTGTAAAATTTTATGTAATATTATATAAATTGAGTAAATATACGCACAAAATGCCTAAATAACTAATTTATGTCTGCAAAAATACACAAATATTGAATTTTTTTTTAAATATTTAAAACATAGAATTAAAAAAACACAAATTGTAAAATAAACTTTCCAGGGTTGGTAAAACATTTATGATTCTAATGTTATAACCTAACGATGTTTACACTATATACAAAGTTACATGAATCCGGCATTTGTTATTAAATTTTAATAAAAACGGGTTTTATAAATTGCAGAAACCGAAAATTTTTTTTTTTTGTAAATGAAAATATGAATGTGAATATGTAAATACTAAAAGAATTATTATGCACGTTATGAGTAATTTTACACATATTATGTGTAATGAACCATGTTTCTAAACATATTTAGACACATTTTGTGTTTACCAAATTTAATACATAGAGAAAATTTTCCAAATTATAGTAGAAGTACATTTTCATACTTAGTTGGGTAAAATTCAACAGAAAGTAATTAGATTGTAGGCAAGTTTGATAAAAAAAAGTAAAGTTTTGCCCACAAAATCGATATCTTCATTTATCATGAGTTCTTTGATATATCAAATAGGAATTAACCAAGGATTATTAAATTTTATTAATTTTTTGTGCACACATACACATTAGGGATACAACTGTTTTACAATTTTTGAAAATATCAAAATGACCCTATCCATACCATGTAGTGCATAAAAAAAAAATAAAAACTGCATCTTTAGATTTTCGATATCGTTAAAAAAGGTTCAGCGTCAAATGCAATTAAGTTTGGGATCAGTAAGTTCTAAAAAAATAAATATATTTTCTTTATAATTTCATTGAATGATAAATAAATTATAAGTTTTTCCATTAAATATTGAATAATATTCTGTATAAATTCAATTAATCGTGATAAAATATTGCGACTTACCTACGCTGTCTTATGCAAACTTGCGAAATATTATAATTTATTGCTAAAAGTATAAAAATGACTTCGAAACCTTAAACAAATCATTATCGGGCTTTACTAATGCTCAGAAATGCTTTCTAAGACATTGGGTGAAAGATGAATCAAGAATTCCAAAAACACAACGCAGCAACATTTGTGCGGAACGCGCCATCAAAGTCGTACAAGATTTTTTCCCCCAATGCAAATCAACACGAACTCTTAATCTTAAGTTAATTTCACTTAACAAAGATAGTTTTTAGATTGTGATTTTGATTATAATCATATAATTACATTAAGAAATGTAAATAGTTAAATAAATATAAAATAAAAAATTTTGAATAAATAAAAAAATTTTGGAAAAAAAAAAAAAAAAAACTTAAAGGACTTTTAGAAATCGGCTTCGACGCAGAACGTTTTTGTTCCGAAATGACCTGAGGAAACATTTTTCGGTTTCAGCACTACATTGGCTACAGCGTGGTGATAGGGCCTTATTTTGGTTGTACCCCTAATACACATCTATATGTTATCATTTTAAAAAACTGGCTTTTTGGCGACGGTGTTAATTTTTCAAAAATATTGTACAAATCCCAAAGTATGTAATTTTATGCTATTTTTGTTACACGATTTCTCTGATTCAAAAAGCATTATATCCAGCGGTATAAAATAAGTCCCCAATAAAATAAGTCCCCAAAACGAAAATGAACTTAAATCCGCTGGGATTAGCTGTATTATATTTGGACGAGATTGAAAACAAAAAGGGTGGAAATCGATTGCTTGATTTTATATGTTTTCAGTCTAAATTTTCATCTTTTTTTTATTTAGTTTATATTATACTCAAATGTGCCAAATTTGTTAAAAAATCGCTTAGTGTTTAAACCAACATACTCACAGAGTTAGCTATCATGGTATTAACGAAACAATTTCATCGAATTTATTTCGTAGATTCAATGAAAAATTTCATTACATTGAAGAAATTTTATTAAATTTTATTAGGAAAACAATCGAATAGAAACTGTTGTGTTTAAGTATTAGTATACATTAGAGTGGGGCGATTAGTATGGAAGGAAAAAAATGTTAATGGACGCTTCGCGTTTCTGATTCTTGGGATTGTACTGAGCAAAAAAGTCCACTTCGTCTACGGTGAAAACCGAGCTTCCAGATTTTGACTTTACGGCAAAAAATCCCTACTTTGAAATTAAAAATTAACACCTTAAACCCACCCACAAATATGATTGATGCATTAGTCTGCTAGAGAATCTTCCAAAGAAGAGATTGATACCATAATATTGGATAAGCTCCTCCAACTTCCTGAGATATGTCCAACCCACACATTGTTACTTTCACAAAATACGGCTAAAAAGTCAAAATCTGGAAGCTCGATTTTCACCGTAGACGTATGGTCTAGTGGACTTTTTTGCTCAGTACAATCCCAAAAATCAGAAACGCGAAGCGCCCATTAAGATGTTCAAATCGCCCCACCCTAGTATACATGCAGGATTCCCAATGCGTTCGCAGTAATGTCAACATTATCAGTTGGACTGGCAATCCTGCCAAATAAAAAAAGGTTTAAGAGTTAAAGCTGTTGGCTAAACTTGTAGGAGAAGGCGAAAATAACTCATGTTGTTTGGGTAATTAATTAAAATCACCAATTTTCTGTGGTTGGTTGATATATATACCTGATCAAACCTTGAATTTATTGTGGGTGGTGGATTAGAATGAGGCTGAAGATGACCTAGTCGCTTAGGTCGAAAATGCTGCACTCCCTCTAGCGCTGATCAAAACAGGATTTCGTTCATCTTCTCATATATTTTATTAACAATTAGTGTTTTCTATTTGTAATAATAATATTTTAATTGTGATCTCAAACCGGACAATTAAAAATTAATTGCAATTAAGACATTTTTCATAATATTTTTTCCCAAAATTCATAAGTTCATAAAAAAAAAACAGTCGATTTCATAAATTATCTCTTCGAAAATTCAATGCAAATTTTCTTTACATATTTTGTAAAGTGATTTATTATTTCAATGAAGCCTTTTAATAATTTTGGACTTCTATGAATTTGTTTGATAAACCATAGAAACCGGTTCATTGGCTTAGTTCCAACGCAGGACATTTATGAAGAATTTTATTAATTCAAAGAACTTCTTAATACATATTAACAAATTTCATAAATTACATAAACGATTCATTGTCGTAATGAAGATTTTCATTAATTCTAGAAACATTGTATAAACATTGACTTTAATGAAAACTGTTTCACACATTCTATGAAAAGTTCCAAAGGACTAGTTCCAGTGACGATTTTTATTAAAGCTATGAAGAAATTCATTACTGATGTACAGATAATTCTCACAGTGCAGCAAACAATTCATTCCATTAATATTGTTATCATATTATAGCAGCCTCAATCAATCTTTTTTAATTGAGCTTTAAAGAAAAATATTAATTTAATTTTTCTTTACAATCTATTTCACCTTCAAAAACAAAACCCTTTCTGAACTAAACAATTGTAGCATTAAAATTGTCGAATAGACTTAAAACAAATTAATTTGCTGAAATCTAAAATTTATGCCTGTCATTAAACAAATTGTCATAATAAATCACAGTATGTACTACAATTCACAATTCATTCGAATTGTTTGAAATATCCGGCATGAATTTCAAAGTCAGGCAAAATTCAACGATGGCAAAGAAAATGACACAAACAATCAAGAAAATCATTAGTAGAAAGAATGAGATTGTTAAAAGTCATGCCATCACCAACATTATCATCATCATCATCTATATTTATAATGCCGGCGTCATCATCATCCTCATCATACCTCAAGGAAAACGAAAAAAAAAAAAAAAACCTGAGGAAAATAACAGTAAAATAATTTTCCTCATTTCTTTCTCACTGTTTTTTAAAGATTTTAATATAACGACTGAAACGCCTTTGTTGCCTGAAACGCTAATGCCCAATATTTGTTACTACCCACGAGTTTTGTACAGTTTTAACTGACGTTCATTACTTTAATTAAATAATAATCCAGGAAAGAATTTAATTGTACATGTGGTGGTATTTAGATGAGGGTGAATGGCAGAATGTAATTGTGTTTTATAAATAGGGGTTTTAACGCGTGAATTCCCGGGATAAAATTCACGGGAATTTTGCAGATTTTTTACTTCCCGATTCCCGGGAATTTATTGTCGGAACTATAAGGAATTATTATAAGCAATAAAATAATCATGTTTGCTTCATTAAAAATGCGTAAAAACACAAAAAATCATTTAATCGTAAAAATGTTTAAATTTATGATGTGAGCAAGAGTTTTCAAGTTTAAAGATCGAAAAATAAACTTTTGGTTTTAATTATTTAAAATTTAAAAGTAAAATGTTTAAATTTGTTAACTATTTTTGTCCAAATTTGTTAAAATGCAATAATCAATTTTTTCCGGAATTGAAATTTTAAACTCTTATATTAAAAAAAAACAAACAGTAAAATTGGGGGAAAAGCCTTGAAAAATTCAAACTTGCCTGACGAAACAATGGAATTTTAGTGCAAAAAGCTGGATATTCATATTTTTTGTGTAAAAATTCTTAGTTTATCAATCCAGGATTTTTTTTGTTAAAATCGTTTCTGTAAATGTTAGGAGAAATATACTTAGATTACGCTTAATCTTTTTACCATATCCCTGAGATACTAAAGAGGTCTTTCTAAAAACTGCCCTACAAGGCTTAGGATGTTTTCTCAATTGAAATTGATTTTGGTGAAATCTTTAAAACAGAAAAATCCTCAAATTCTGAAATACTTCAATTATTACTTCACATTTTATTTCAATTATAAAAGGTTAATTCTTCAGGAAATCGACACACCAATCGGTTTCCAATTTACACAAAAATGTTTACCAATCACCCTCCTGGACCTTATTAACATTATAATTTTTAATATTTCCTAAATTCTTTGTAGGTTGCGTTTTATCGCAGTTTAAATTTGTGACTTTTTAGTAACATGTATGGTGTTCAATTGTTCCAATTGTTATGAACTTAGTCTATAGCCTATATAGTCTTCTCGAAGCGCTTCTGAGGAAAAATAACTTTTTTTCAAAAAAAAAAAGGATAAGAAATTATAAATGTCCATGATTTGCAAATATCACAAAATGCATATGCTGAAATTTTTTTATTTTTGTACAGAGTTCACTTGACATCTTCTATACATTATATAAAAATTTCAGAATGGGTTCGAAATATGTACCGTGGATATATTAGTTTCTGTAAACATTAGAATCTGAAGAGATACACACTTCTCAGATTGGCTTAAGGACTAGTTTTTAAGAAATGAAGCACATCCACTATATAAAAATAAATTTCTAAAAAGTTTTGAACAAAAATATTTAGAGTTGTTTTTGAAAAATAAATGTTAAAAATAATCCTGAATTAATAGTGATTCTTAAATTGAATTATATATTTCCCTTTTTCTAAGATAAAGAACATTTTGCTACCAATAGTCATTAAGGTGACTATTTATTTTGAAAATCCTTGGTCTTCCCGGGAATCTTTGAAAAAATTTCCCGATTTTCGGAAGTTGAAAAAAGTCGGGAATTTGAAAACCCTAGTTGTAAGTAAAACAAAAAATCTTTAAACCTTTAAAACAATGGGAAGATTTATTTCACCCTCCTACCACTCTTTAAGTGATACAGAAAAGAATGCCGAAGAACAAAAAAGAAAAACTGAATCTCAAGCTATGTCTCACTTACATTTCATGACGTTGATTGTCATGTTGAATGTCAGTAGGTGAATGAGCAGATAAACTTATCATTTTGCCTTATTTTTCTACTCTAATGGCACTGAAATGAGTAACTGTAGAAACTTTGTTAATGTTAGTTGGTAGTAAGTAAATGACGGAAACTGAAAAATTATTTCCGTTCCAGTAAATTATGTTTCTAAAGTCATTCATTTTTACAGGGCAAAAACAGAAAAAAAATAAGACACAATTCTTTTAAAATAAAAGTAATTATGTTTTTTTTTTGGCATTAATTAAGATATTAAAGTTTTTATATTCGATGATTTTGAAAACGTTTTTGGTTGTATGGAAAATATACGACAATTACACAGTTTAACAAAATTAGAAAGATATGATGTATCGGGGTTGCGACTTATCATTTCTAAAAGACTTTTGTACGCAGATGACGAATATGGCCTTCGATTTTTAAAGTTAGCTATAGTTAAAGTAATATTTGAAAAAAAAAATGTTAGGCAATTTAAATTGTTGATACTATGAATTATGCTCTTTAATTTAATATAGTACACGTTTTGAAAATTAAAATTTCTCAGTTTTCACGAATCATCATGGGTTATTTAATTTATGAAAAAACGCTCGCACTTTGTCTTTTAGTTTAAGAAAAAAATTACTTAAACTACAAAAATTTGATATATTTTTACAATTTAAAAATAAGGAGTCTGCGACAAACGCCGCAAAACCTCAGTAAAGTGACTGGTTAAGGATGGACTTATCACAGGACTGGTATAAATTAATACTAAAGTGGGTTAAGCAGTGTCAATTGTAATAAAATTACCAATACTGTGACTGGTAAAGGGAGGACATAACACTTAACCAGAATGCTTATTGGCAAGAAAAAGCCAGTTGGCCAGAATTGTACCCATTGGAAGGTTTTTAGTTTCCGTTTATTTTTTAAAACTAAAAATTATTAACTTTGTTTTTTTTTTGTCGATATTTATGTTTTTTTTTTTTGGGTTTATTAAAAAATTATCGGCATGCGAAAATTGACCTAAAAGAACCTGGACTGCTGGAAAAGGACTTATCACAGGACTGGTATTATTTACAATTGATGTGATTTATGTAGTGTAAATTTATCTAAAAAGACTAGTTCCGTGACTGGTAGAAGTAGGACATATCACCTAACTGGTATACATATTGACTAGAAAAAACCAATGAGTTAGAAATTTATTGTTTCATTTTCTACCATTTTTTACATTAAAAATTATTAAATTATACGACATGTCCCTGTCAGGATAGTCATGTGGTTAGTCCGTTTTGTTTAGTCCTCCGACATGCCCCTTTTGCGACAGTCTTGTGGTATGCCCATCTTTGGATAGTCCTGTGGCATGCTACTATGTGGTTTAAAGCAGGACAAATGACCACTATGTGGTTTAAAGCAGGACATTTCTACCTAGAATTTAATTTTTTTTTTCTACAAATTGGACAATTTTAAACTAATATTCGATCTAAACAGATTTGATTAAAAATGTTTGATAACTATTTACCTGTAAGTGAGGAGTAACATGTTACCGACGTAAGTAGTTACCTCAATGGGCATGCCCATGTTAAAATAATAGGGTTTGTAATAAAAAAACCAAGTCATCACGGGAATCAGAATTCGGTCATTAATATATAAACACCAAAGCGCACACTGGCACATTTCACTGGAACGGTTGTTTTTTCATTCGACGCTCAGTAGATATTTGAAATATAGCTTTGAAGCAAACTAATATGCCAATTATTTCAATTCAATGATGATCAGCCCATAATAATGTTTGGCGCACTTTACCACGTAATTGACATGTGTCTTCTCTTGTTCTTCATTAAAAGCCTGCCTAAATAGTAGAGTTGGGATTAATCGTTCATTTTGGTGACTCGGTCAGTATCGTTCAATTCGAGTCAGTGAACTAGTTCGTTCAAATCGTTCAATCGTTCGTTTTTGCTTTGACTTGTGACTGATCTGCGTGTGGTGAACTGTGTCGTTCGTTTGACAATTCTTACGCACTATTCAGGTTTTACGAGTTTTTTCACAAATTTTACTGTATATAGACAAAAAGTGTTATAAAATTGCAACTTTTCTAAACAAATTTATTTATTTTGTTAAAAAAACATTTTATTTGTATGACTATAATAGCTTTTCCTAATTTGAAACAATATTACTACTATTTTCTAAAAAAAATAATTGCTCTTACAAGCAGTTTTAATTGAATAGAGATGCAATTGTTCTGTGAATAAAAAGAACGAAATGAACTATTAAACGAAATGAACGATTGAACGAAATGAACGACAAGATCGAATATTGGTGAACGAGTCAGATCGTTCAATTGAGTGAGTCGTTCAATTGAACTAGTTAGAAAGAAACAAAATTAGGAAAAGTCGAATTTGATTGTTTCGAACAATAAATCAAAATCATTAACAGCCCAGACGGTTGTTCTTGGGGCGCGCTGCCACAATAAAAATGTACACCCAAAAAAGAAGTCAGTAAAGTCAGCAAAATTTTTGCTATTACGATCCTTGCAGAAAAATTTCCGAGAGATGACCTAGAACTATATAAGCGTAGTTTTTTCTTATATGAAATAATTAAATAAAATTCAGACCTCATTGAAATATTTTTTAGAAATATAAAGGGTCCGCCAAATAATTTTTTTTTTTTTGAACTCCTGAACCAATTGTACTTTGTATGGCGTCATACCAAGGTCTTTATGCAAAATTCGTCTCAATGATGTCTCCGAAATGTTCAATTGTTGAGAACGACGGTGAATTGATGTTGATGGCGCTTCACGCACACTTTCTGCCACAGCAGCAATACTCTCGGGTGTACGCACTGTTTTTGGCTTTTCACGCTTTGGTTTATCGATGAGGATGCCAGTTTCTTTCACTTTTTTCACAAGATAACGAACATACGGACCATATTCGTTCAGCGGAAGGATACAACTAATTATCTGTCAAATCAGACATGAGCTAAGTGTTACCATTCACGAAATAAGCACTAGTTGAAAAAAAACGTTAGATGGCGGACCCTTTATATAAATACTGCTCAATAGCCTTTGAAAAGTCATTAAGATATAGGTACATATATCAAGCAAAACTTTTAAAAATTTTCTCCAACAGTAAAAAAAGCCAACCCAAAATTACTCATTCTAACTTTTGACCCCACTTTAGTAAAAAAAAAGTTTTTTTTTGTGTAATGAAAACGATAATTATTCAAGTTCGAGGCCATACTCTATATTTCTTTATTAGGATATTGTCCTAACAAATAATCAATAGAGTATTTTTTTTTTTTTTGTTTTCAAATTTATTATTTGACCCTTTCAGGAATGCGTTGATAGATCTATTTCGGGAATTTTCTCGGTTCCCATCATCAGAACACGTTTTGAAAGAGGTATCAATCCCATGCCAAACATCAAACATTAATATAAACTAGTTTACTCACTACATGAGAACTAATATGAGCTCGAATTAAAAGATTATTTAATATACAACAAAAATATCACTTGAAAATGATTTCGTTATGAAGTTAATATGGTTATATGTGAAGCCATATGTACTAAAGTCTTAACTTGCAGAAAACTTATTTCGCCATTGAACTTTATCAAAAAAAAAAATGTCCTGAAACTGTTTCAAATTTGTAAATAAGTGTAATTAAAGATACATTTTGCTAACATTAGCTAAACGGTCTGAATGCCAAACACTATTCAATTTTCCTATAAAAATACAGCTTTTTCTGTAACTTAAAGAGAAATTGTTATTTGAGTGTAAAAATCTTAAACTTAAGTTACAAATATTAACTTAAACAAGTTTAAAGAAATTCCTTAGAAAAAAATTCAGTTTTTCTTAAATATATTCCAGTATTTAAAACCAAAAGTAATGAAATATCGCATTTTTATGTTATTTGTTTTATAAATTTATCAATTACAAAGGTCGAATAAAATTTAATTTATGATGAAGTTCATTTAATTTTTATTTCTACTGATCAATAAATAACAAATCTCTAAAACAATATTTATTCTACCAATTTCCGGTTTAAAAATCTTAAAAAAAAATGTGCCATAAATATTGAAACTATTTCAGTATGAAATTAAATCAAACGGAAATTATGGGAAAATCGAATTTTTTTGGTTGCGTGCAAAAGGGAACAAATTAAAATTGCAAATAATATTTTCACTAAATATGCGAAACAAATAACAACATAAATATTTTCACAATATTTTATACATCACCATATATACACATATACCAGTCTTTGAACACAAAATATAAATTTATGGTTTTTGATAATGATGGGTCACCCACTTGTATGTCATCATTATTATGAGTGAGAGAAGGGGGCATAAACACATCACATCATCATGAATTGTAGTAAAGATGGGCACGTGAGTGAATTTGGCTCACACTAACTCACGTTAATGAGAGAAAAATTCAACTCACGCACAATCCCTCACGAGCTGTTTCTTTTACTCACACATGCTCAAGTGATTAAATTTGGATTTTACATACACTTACGAGTGATCACGCATGATTCACGTAAATCACGCAAATTCACGAAATAAAACCTAGCCGAACAAAAATGAAATGTTAAATTTGTTTATTTTATTAATTAATAATCATATAATTACAAATTATATACCGTTACCCTAACCGAGCACTACCTACTATTTCCTTCGGCGCGTTGTAGGAAATCAAACCCACGACCCTCGCACTGATAAGCCAGCACGCTACCAACTAGCCTACCGGGGCGTACAATAAATCTTAAAATTGAAGTAAACTGTAAATATTTAACTTAAATTTGATCGAAATATGTAATTTTGTCATTTATTTAGTGTTTTGAAACCCCAAAAATATTTAATCGGTAAAAAAAATTAAAGCCAACATTGTCCAATGCAAAAAAAATGGTTTGGTAAAATTCTACTCACGTTCACTCACTTAGGCAAAAATTTTACTCACATTCACTAACGAAGAATTTTTTCTAAATTAGTTTTTACTCATGCGTGATTCACGCGAATCATGCAAAATTCTGTTCACGTTACCATCTCTAAGTTGTAGAAAAAATATTGAAAACAGCAAAACTCTAACGAATGATTATCTCATAATACGCAGAATTGTGTGTATGTGTGTGTGAGTCGTAAAAATAACTGTATTTTATGTGTACTATGTGTAAGACATAAAAAAGGACTCTTGTTTGGACCCTTCAATTTCATCGTACATAAGAAAAACAACAAATACAGTAAGCTCTCAATAATTCAAATCACAAGATTGCAGACTAATTCGGATTATGGATATATTCTGTTTAATGGGTAAATTAATATAATTAAGTAATTTTACTTAAACAATGTGATTTTACTTAGTTAACCCTTTTTCGCCTATTGAGATATATACTTTCCATTTTAAGTTTTTGTTTATATTAGCCACACTTTCCAACCCATTTTGCCGATTTTGGTTTCTATTCACAGAGGACAGTTGTGGTTTTCAGATCATATTAACCACTTGGAACTATATGATCTCAGAGCAAAATAAGGCGACCACAGTGTAAAAACTGTTTACTTGTTTTAATAATTTTTGATATATTTTTCCCGAATGCATTTGAACATTTGCTATAAATTTTTTGATAGAAAATGTAGCGATACTTCAGACTTTTTAGAAATTTTAATTCGATTCATTCCAATTCTTACCGTACGATGATGAATTATGGCACATATGTTCCTTTTCATATTTATAACCAATGTATGAAGCTATAATATGCAGCTCTATAAAATCTAAACTATTCAGGTTATTTATATAAGGTATGTTAGTTGTTGGTAATATATTCTATTTACAAAATCTCTAATATATAAGAACTTTATCGCGAAAAAGGATTTTTAAAAACCCTTTTAATTTCTATGTGAAATTCCATTTTTTTGCGAATAGCGGGACGAAATCGAGGCCAATTTCTTTTATAAAATATTGGTTTATTAACTAAACAAATTCTTGATTAAATAAAAAAAAAAAATGCAATATCTTGCTTCGCTCAAAAACTACATTCGTTTACAGAAGAAAAAAAAACATTAAATTTTGGCGATTTTATACCCAAAAAGCACCAACAGTCTTTTACCTCCAGATAAATATTTTCTTTCTGAACATATAAAGTTTGCATACTGCTCTGAAAGGTAATTTTTATACATAAGCAAGTTGTGTTAAAAAATTTTTGAATTTTATATACATTTCCCCGCAGCCGCTTCTAAATTTAACACATTTTTAAGACAAATTTCAACTTCAACCCACTGTTAAAAATTGTGCACGCCTCGAATTATGTATCGCAAGCTGTTTTAGAGACTCCAGCATTTACGTAATTTATTGGGTAGGTCTTTTCCAATGCCCGCTTTAAATGTTCACATGGCAGCAAAAAGTGTAATAATCCCATTTTTGAATATTGTAAATTTATTTTTGGGAATTGTGGCATTGATTATAGCAAATCATAAATTCGGACATAAATTTTGCATTGTTGACTTAAAATTGTATTTAAGTCGAAAATTATTGGATTATGTGAATTAAAAAATATTTCATTGAATAGTGAAAATTTACACTTTTACAAAAACTTAAATTTTTACCTTCATATTAGGATTTTCCAAATTTTTGTTCTACCAATAGTGCTAATTTGGATTCTTTTTAAAAATGTCGTAGTCTATATTTAATTTTCCTTCTACCGATAACAAACACGTATATGTCATATTTATAACTAATTATCAGAAAATCTTCAAATGTTAATTCGGGGGGAAAATATATACAAATCAAACATTTTTTTAACACAACTCGGTTTTATATAAACCTATCCTACAGAATAGTATGCGCACTTTATCTGTTCAGAAGGAAAATATTTATCTGGAGGTAAAAGACTGTTGGTGCTTTTTTGGGGAAAAAAAAATCGCAAAAATTCAATTTATTTTTTAATTTCTACTTTAAGCTAATGGGGTTTTCTAGCGGAACATTTATTTTGTATCCTTATTTAGTCAAGAATCTATTTAGTTAAATAATCAATATTTTAAAAAAGAAATTGGCTCCGATTTCGTCCCGCTATTCGCAAAATATTGGACCTGAGTCGGAAGAAATCTTAAATTTCACATTTTAAAATGTGAACATCTCTGGAAATATTAGAGATGCACCAAACATATGAGCATGTTTTTTTGTTAGTCTCTACTAGCAGATTATGAATATTAGAAACAAAATTATGGTGAGCATTAAAAATTGTATATGAAAATTGTATATGCAAAAAGTTTTCTATTTTGGGTGGTCATATTGCTGACCCCGGGTAGTGTGGAAAGTTCAAAATCAAAATTTAAACTCGATATTACCTCACTTATGCGTGTTAGAAATTTAATTGTAATCGGAACACTAAATAAGAAATTACCGAATAATTTCCAAATTTCCAATTTTGTGATATATCCCACTGTGCTATGGTAGAATTACATGCAGCGTTTAAATCTCTTTATGACGAGAATTTTCTTCCACTTCTCTTCTTTGTTCCATAACTTTCTTATCATTTAACAAATTTGCGAGTAAAATAAAATTTAAAAACATTCACTGTAATGAAAGTTTCTGTTAAACTAACTTAAACTAATAGCGTTTTCTTTTCTGACAAAAATGTCACATTTTTTTTGCACTTTGCCTTAAATTTCCTTATTCGTGTTCTTTTCTAAAATGAGGTGAACACTCTAAGAGGGTACCGTGTTTGGTTCTAAAAGTGTTGCCTTATAAAAGGCAAAAAATGCAACATTTTCTGCCCTCAAAAAATTTACAGGGTTGGATGTTGCCTTGTTTTTTTTGGCTTATCAATCTCATGTGTATATATTGCAAAGTTTTTGGCGAGAAAACTCTCACCTTGGTAGCAGAGTGGTAGTGTGCTGGCTTCTGATACAGAAGATCCCGAGTTCAAACCCATATTGGTATCACATTTTTTTATATTTTTTTTTTTTGCTAAATTTAATTTACGATTTTTTTTAATTTGTTTTTGCCATTTTTTTTAATTTTTTCTTTTTGTAAGTATTTAATAATTGTTTTAATCTGAAATTCGCTTACAAACAAAATTATAAAATAAAATTTAATTGAAAAAAATGCATGGAGCTAAATCCAAATTTTTTAAATAATTAAAAAAACAAAAATTAATTATAAAAAAAACATTAAATTTTTTTTAAAGTCTGCTGGGATTCGAACCCAAACTTTAACAACACTAAAAAACAGATTTGTTTAAATAAATGTAATATGTGATGAAATTGTGTTCTATTCTGATTGTAAAAATGCTTCATTTTAATGGGGCGAGGGCAAAATTTGAAAAACGTTGCACATTAAGAAGGCAACTCTTTTTTTTTTTGGGTTTTTTTTAGTTGAATATGAATCATTATTATTACCATATTTTGTGTGTGTTTTGGTCTCATGGAAGAAATTGTCACGTCCGTCTTGTCGCGTCCGTATTTGTACTTTACACAATTTAAAAAAACTAAAAGGAAATTTCCAAATTTCATAAATCTACACATAAACTTTGTTCTATCAACTTAATTTCCACATTCTCAAAAAAAAATTTTTTTCTACAAATTTCTCTGACTTTTGAAAATTTCTATAAGTACAAAAAAATAACGTCTATATTTGTCGCGTCCGTTTCTCGCTGATATTTGCTTATGTCTTTTTACTACATTATTGATTCTGCCCAATGTTTATCCTCAAATTTAGTACTCTTCCTTGCTTCAATACACTGAGGATATATACCGCATCTTTATATTCCTTTATTGTTTTTGGCTCAACTGTGCGAATATCGCGTCCGTCGCCCAGGACTTGCCCATATGTTGTTGAATGTGTCATCAGTTTTTACCCTAAAAAATTAAAAGAAACATATCTTATATTTAAAATTGTACTTAAAAAACTTGATTTAAACATGCATAACTTTAATGCAATTTTTCGAAAATCTGGCAAATAGCTGAAAAAACTGTATGCCATTAAAATTAGTGTGACCGAATTATTGGATCAGAGGTGAGTAGTCCTGTTTTATTTTTGGAGCTGAGCAGTGTAGTCAACATTGAGTGGCTCTTTAATATAATAAATTTTCAGATTTTGCCTCATTATCCGCCGAACGAATTACAACAAATCTGATACAAAATACAGATTTATTTTAACACTCAAATCAAGAATTATGATTAAATAGTTCCAACCTATTCGAATTATAAACTCGGATTAGTGCACATTGAGATGGTTAGTAGCCGGTTTATCGAGCGTATACCGTATATATATTGTGACGAAAGCAACAAAAAATTATTGTATAATAATATTGAACAGCAGGAAATAATAAGACGTAATTTAAAGGGGGAGTGAAGTTTTTTTTCACAAAAAAAAAAAAACACAACAAAAATGTCTATTGGTTTAACCAAGGAAGGTATATAGTAGGAAGTGTTAACGTTGCCAGCAGATAGTTCTACCGCATGTAAAACGACCGTTGGCGTTCGTGAAAGTGAACTCACTAAAAAATGTGAACTCGCTATAAAGAAAAGCTAACAATTTGTGAACACAGTGAAATCGCGTTGTAGCGAGTTCAATTTTTTTGTGGGAGTTCACTTTTGCGTTCGCGAACGCGAACGATCGTTTTACCTGTACAACTATCTGCTGTCAACGTTAAACTTCATTGGTTAAACCAATAGATATTTTTGTTGTGTTCCCCCTTTTATTTAGTATTCGCGGTTGCGAACAACCGTTTTCCCTTCTGTACAAATATCTGATGTCAACATTTACACTTAATGCACCTAGAATATTATGTACGTAAATACCACTGAAAATGTAGTTAAAAACAATTGAAATTTCACTTGAAAAATGGAAGACTTACATTTCAGTAAATTCAACTAACATTGTCATTTATTTTTTACTGTTCAAAAATGAACCACAATGTGTAGTGAAAAATAAACAAACAATTATTTTTTTATTTTATTAAATAAAATAAAACTACGTTATAAAATGAATCTAAAATCAAAATACAGTAATTTGATGTGGTTTATTTTTTAAATGAAATACAATTGTAGTTGAAAATTAAATGTCTTCTACAAATTACTGTTTTTCACTGAAAAATAAAGATACTGTATTACAATTGAAACAACTACAAATGTTTACAGCAGAAGTTCCCTGAGTATATACCTTCCTTGGTTTAACAATCGATAGACGGTTATTGTGATATGAAAGAAAATTGTTGTTAGTTGGTGGTCGTTTTTGCGTACAATTTTATATTTTCGTTTCAACGTTATGACCAGGGTCCGAAAGTTCATGCAAATGCATGTTTGTTTCCTTAAGTCTGAAAATAGTGTAAACCAAATATCTTTGCGAATCAATGAATTTTGCAGTAAAATGGCATCGATTTGTTTGTATATTTTGCTAATATGCATATGCTTGCATATTAAGCTTTAAATGCATATTTATATTTTTATTGCACATTTTTAGTTATTTTTCTATAAATGCAATTTTTATTGCATATTTTGACTTATTTTGCTTAAATGCATATTTTTATTGCATTTTTCTTAGAGTTTCGTAAAAAACACTTTCAATTTTATTTTATATATGATAAAATTGTATATTTTTTAAAATGATTTTAACAAGCACTATCAATGGTACTCTTCTAAAAAAACTGGAATTTTGATAGTTCCAAAAAAATTAACAAACAACTTCAAAGAAAAACAATATAAATTATTTTTGTGATTTTATTATTTTTTTTATTTTATTTTATTTACTATCAATATTTACATCAATTTTCATAAAAGAACTTTTGAGATTGTATCTAAAGAAGTTTCAACAATTATTTACTAAAGTTAAAGAGATTAAGATTCCAGTTATACTTTGAATTTCAAGAATTTATAGGAAAAAAGTATTAAAAAACTTATATACTATATCACTATGTAAATATAAGAATAGTAAGAGGAGTTTGCAAGACAGCCACTAAAGTCGTATATTTTATATTGATTCATTAGTAGATGTCAGATGAAACTCCTGAGATGCGCATAGTCAGAGGACCTGCATTTTTGCCTAAATGTCAGGGTCATTTAGCTTATAACTGTATACTCAGGGAACTTCTGCTTTAAAAATATGTAGTTGTTTGGGTTGTAATACAGTTTCTTTATTTTGAACGTAAATGTCAGTCATTTGTAGAACAAATTAAATTTTTTACTAACCTTGTAGATCATTTCAAAAAACAAATCACATCAGATGACTGTTTTATGATTTTACATTAATTTTTTACAGGTGTTTTTTGTTATTTAAACAAATAAATGTTTGTTTATTTTTTACTAACATGTGGTTCATTTTACTACAATTGTTAGCAATTTTTTGAACATTAAAAAACAAATGACAATGTTAGTTGAATGTACTGAAATATAAGTCGTCCTTTCTTTAAGTGAAATTTCATTTGTTTTTAACTACATTTGCAGTGGTCTTTACCTACATAGTGTTCTAAGTGTATCAACAGTCTTTTGTTTTGACTTCATATGTAAGTCTCTAGTAGGGAATCTCCTTGGGAGATTGTTGTGTCGATTATGTATAGCACCCGAACTTCAGTTGCGTTGCCAGTTGCCAAAAACATATTACGTATGGCAACTGGCAACTGACAGCTGGCAACTTCAGTTGCCAAATAGTGATTATATTGGCAACCGAATAGGTCTGCTTGCTGTAGAATTTTAAGCAAACAAAAAAGGAGGGAACATTGAAAAGTAAGTATATTTTATTGTTAAATTATTTTTAATAAATATATAAATAACATTTTATATATATTTTACATACATATATTTTATATAATAAATATTTTAAATAATTTTATTTGTACCTGTAGATTTTAAAATGGTGAAAATCACAACCCGAAAACAATTTGAGTTGTTGGTCCAACAACTCGAAAAATACCAAATAAAAGTAACAATTCCACTGAACTCAACATTTTTAATTTAATAATTTGTTTACACTTAACACTTTTATTAATTTATTTTTTATACAAATTCACATTTGTCAATCTTTTTTTATTTGTTTACATTTTTCAGTTGCTGAACTGTCAAAATAAGATTATCGATAAGTTTTTGGCAACTGGCGAAGGTTGCCGTACATAATACCAATTTTCATTTCAGTTGCGTACTGACAACGCAACTGAAGTTCGGTTGCTATCCATAATCGACCCATGTATATAATTTTTAAATTTTTATTCTGAATTATTTGTAGTTTTCTTCTATGTGATTTTGCACAATTTTTCCATACCGGGCATGCATAACTAAGAATAGGTCTAATACACATTTTGCATAGAAGAATTTTATTTTTTATATTCAATTTGCTCTTTCTATTCAAAAGAGGATAAAGTGACCTACCACATTTTACTGCCTTCAAGCTAGTATTATCCAAGTTATGCCTAAATAATAATTTCCGATCAAGAACTACCCCCAGATATTTTATAGAATCTCAGAAAGGAATCAGTTTTCCTTGAACTGAGAAGGGACGAGACGGTATTCTTCTGCGGGAGTTATTAAACAGAAATATTATGAATATTATAAATATATTACTATTATATATTACTTTTAAGCAATTTTAATAAAATTTTAAAGTAAATTTCTAGGGGCCTGATAGGGGCCTGTCAGGCCTCAGTATATGAATCACCATATTTTTAATAAACTGCCATTAATCTGGTAGAAAACTTTAGTGGATATTTAATATTTGTTGTTGGGTATCTTTAGGCCTGAAATTTAAATAATAAATTCATGAAAGTCCGAGCCCTATTAGTTTTTCGTTTAATGCATTTTTTAATATTTACTTACATTTTAAGATATTATCTGCATAATTTATGCACAATTAACACAACATTTTACTTGAAAAATACGCATTTATAAAAACACTTAACCGATTGAGATCCAAGCTCATGATTGTGAGATTTGATGTTTTGCCCTTAAACTGTGAATATTTCCCATAGTAAGAGATTTATTGAGATGAAAAATGTCCTATAATATTTGTAGCTTAACTAAATTTCATAAAATATGTATTTTTTAAATTATTTGAAGTTAAGCTTGAAAATTTAAGAAGTTTTTGCATGCAGATTGTGTCTCAATGGGTTAAGAGAACATTTATTTAACAAGGCTTGGATTGTCGCTAGTTTATATGATCGTCGTTTGTTTTATACTTTTGTTGGAAGAATTGTTTTGAAAATATTAAGTGCATATTTTTTTAATTTTTAGTGCATATTTTAAGATTTTTCATGCATATTATAGGCGCGTAAAACACACACACAGTTGAATCCGAAGAAGCTGCGATGACAGCATCAGTAAAACGACCACAAGCAGAAATCTCACCAGGAAAAAACAACATGAAGGTGGCGGATTTAAGTGTGGATGATTTTAAATTTATAATCAAAGAGGGAAACAGAGAAGTTTTAGAAAAATTAGACTACTTAACTGGCGATGTAACTGAGTTCAAAATTAAATGCTAAAGTAAAAACATAAACCATTAAAGCTGAAAAAGATTATGACAGGAGAAGAATTACAAAGTGAGAAGATCATTTTAAACGTAATAATTTGCTTACCAAGCAATAAATCAACAGTGAATGAGGTCAGGAAAGTTTTGCAAAGAGATTTTTAGAGATTTTTAAAATTAAAATTTCTTAAACTTAATGAACGTAATGGTAAAGTTACAGTACTTGACGAATTGGACTCAGAGCAAAGTATGCATGCTGTACATGGTAACACAAACAAAGTTAGAAGGTACCGAGTTCTATATAGAAAAGGATTTACATCTCGAAAGACAAAATGATAAATGAGCGATGTTGAATTTAAAGAAGGAAGTCTTGAAAATCAGCTAGATTCATAGTGTTGTTGTCAGAGACGATAGAATTAGACTGGGAGGAAAGTGGTTTAAGTGGAATCTTAATAAATAATTGGAATGTGGAAACGATGATTCGGAACCGAGCTTGAAGCAGCTGTATGGAGAACAAATATTAGGTATCAACTTACAATATCAGTATTTAGTAAACAAATTTTTTTCAAAAAACTAAAAAATGTCATTGTTAATAATTTAAATTGTAATAGGAATCTTTTATATTATTCTATAAATATAGTGAATGTTAATTCCGTAAGCGAAGCAACAACATAAGTAAATTATGTCTCATTTAATATAAATGGTTCAGAAAAATAAACAACTTTTCCCTGATTTCTTTTAGTATCTTGGGCATTGTGATATCGTTATGCTGATTAAAACACAGATATTACTGATGAAAACACAATACGAATGAGTAAATATTTTGGTAATCATGACCTTCATTGGAAACCGGAGATAAAAAGAGAGAGACGTGGTAGTGCAAGTGTCGGATACTTGTTGGGTGTAAAAAAGGGACTCAAACAAAAGGCTTAAAAAACATTTAGATTTCAATGAAACTGGGTTAGATTGGATAAGATTACGATCCGGTGAAACAAAAGTAACAATATTACCACTTTATATAAGAGAGGCAAATTGGCATAAACGAATTTTAGTAGCGAAAGAACATTTTCAGTCCAATATAGAGATTATACCCATTTTTATGGGGGATATAAATAACAGAATTGGCAACTTTCAACAATATATGGAAGATACATCAAAACAAAAAATAGTGTTTACACAGAAGCGCTTCCGGAATGCATTATTTGATTACGAGGCGCTTCCAAATCACATAAAGAAGGCATGGTTTTTGTTCGCGATATCCCACTTGGTATGTCTCTTTTAAGCAGGAGAAGAGCACTTCTTTCATGTGCTCTTAGAAGCAATAAATTCATGCCTTCTTAGGCATGAATTTATTGTAGTTGTTCATTTAAAAAAACAAACCACATCAAATGACTGTTTTATGATTTTACATTAATTTGTTGCAGTCGTTTTTTGTTATATAAAAAAATAATAAAAATAAATGTTTGTTTATTTTCTACTAACATATATGGTTCATTTTTACTACAATTGTTAAAAATTTTTGAACAGTAAAAACAAATTACAAATATTAGTCGCCTGTCTTCAAGTGAAATTTCATTTGTTTTTTATTACAATTGCTGTCGTCTTTACCTACATAATATTCTTATCGTAGAGAGTTTGTTGAGTTTTGTAAAGATTATGGACTAATAATATTGATCCGTCGAACAGTTGGAGATGAAATAGGAAATCCAACCTCTGTTACAACAAACGGTAGCTCTGTTAATGTTATCTTGTGCAATGTCGCAGGAAGGATTGGGTATTGTTGAAAGTTTTGTATGGTCTGATCATATTCACATCAAGTTAAAGTTAAAAATTAGTTCCCCTAATACAGCTAAACGACTTTAAATGCTGCCAAAATTGGTATAAAAAGATTCGCATAAGCGATCTTATCAAGGAAAATTATATAGGAATTTAAAGAGTGAACTCACAGCTTAGAAAAACTGTTCTCAGTAATTAGAAGATCATCTATTGAAAATCAAAATTCTAACAGCTAGGAAAAATGTATTTAAAATTTTTTATAAATTCAGATCGGCAAATGATATTATCCTTATTAATATTATAAAAATGACTGTTGGTTTGTTTGTTGTTTGTTTGTTTGTTTGTTTGTTTGTTTGTTTGTTTGTTTGTGTGAGCATCACGTCCAAACGCCTGAACCGATTTTATTCAAATTTGACACATAGATAGTGGGCGGTCTGGAAGGAACTATAGGCTATATGAAATTTTTATATGATGGGCGTGGCACTTTTACGCCCACTTTTTCACTATTTTCGATATGGCTTTACCGATGCAATTGATATTTGGTACCCAGAAAGAGATATCACAGATAAGCACTGTAAGTTATACAAAATTTAGATATTGTGGGCGTGGCACATTTACGCCCACTTTTTCGCTATATTCGATACGATTTTATTCAAATTTGACACATAGATAGTGGGCGGTCTGGAAGGAACTATAGGCTTTATGAAATTTTTATATGATGGGCGTGGCACTTTTACGCCCACTTTTTCACTATTTTCGATATGGCTTCACCGATGGAATTGATATTTGGTACCCAGAAAGAGATATCACAGATAACCACTTTAAGTTATATCAAATTTAGATATTGTGGGCGTGGCACATTTACGCCCACTTTTTCGCTATATTCGTTACGATTTTATTCAAATTTGACACATAGATAGTGTGCGGTCTGGAAGGAACTATAGCCTATATGAAATTTTTATATAATGGGCGTGCCACTTTTACGCCCACTTTTTCACTACTTTCGATATGACTTTACCGATGCAATTGATATTTGGTCCCCAGAAAGAGATGTCACAGATAACCACTTTAAGTTATATCAAATTTAGAAATTGTGGGCGTGGCACATTTACGCCCACTTTTTCGCTATATTCGTTACGATTTTATTCAAATTTAACACATAGATAGTGTGCGGTCTGGAAGGAACTATAGCCTATATGAAATTGTTATATAATGGGCGTGCCACTTTTACGCCCACTTTTTCACTACTTTCGATATGACTTTACCGATGCAATTGATATTTGGTACCCAGAAAGAGATGTCACAGATAACCACTTTAAGTTATATAAAATTTAGATATTGTAGGCGTGGCACTTTTACGCCCACATCTTCACTATCTTCTATATGGCTGAACAGATTTTATTCCAATTTGGTACACAGATATTGGGATGACTCATAACCACTATTTGCTATAATAGATTAAGACATGGTGGGCGTGGCAGTTTTACGCCCACTTTTTGTTATCTTTTATATGGCTTACAGATTTTATTCAAATTTGACACATAGACAGTGGACGGTCTGGAAGGGACTATAGGCTATATTAAATTTTTATGATTGGCGTGGCACTTTACGCTCACTTTTTCACTATTTCGATTTGGCTTTACCGATGCAATTGATATTTGGTACCCAGAAAGAGATATCACAGATAAGCACTTTAAGTTATATAAAATTTAGATATTGTGGGCGTGGCACATTTACGCCCACTTTTTCGCTATATTCGATACGATTTTATTCAAATTTGACACATAGATAGTGGGCGGTCTGGAAGGAACTATAGGCTATATGAAATTTTTATATGATGGGCGTGGCACTTTTACGCCCACTTTTTCACTATTTTCGATATGGCTTTACCGATGCAATTGATATTTGGTACCCAGAAAGAGATGTCACAGATAAGCACTTTAAGTTATATCAAATTTAGATATTGTGGGCGTGGCACTTTTTCGCCCACATCTTCACTATCTTCTATATGGCTGAACAGATTTTATTGAAATTTGGTACACAGATATTGGGATGACTCATAAGCACTGTTTGCTATAATAGATTAAGACTTGGTGGGCGTGGCAGTTTTACGCCCACTTTTTGTTATCTTTTATATGGCTTAAAGGATTTTATTAAATTTTGGTACACAGATAGTGGGCAAACTGAAAAGTTATCCATCATCCCAAAAAACTAGGTCTAAGGCACGCTAACAACGTAGCGGGCAAAGCCCGCTAGTCTTTTATAAGATTTGACGATCTGAATTTATTAAGAATTTTAAATACATTTTTCCACTGCTTAAAATCGGGAGTGTTACAATTTGGATTAAAATTATTAATTAAAAGCTTAAAAACACTACAAAATTGTCTGTGAAATAAGAAAGAGTGAATACTTTAAAGGATTGGAAAATAAAAGATATCAAGTAAATAAACGCGGAAAGCTGGTGAAGAATTGCAAAATAGATTAAAGGAAATGCACTACAAATAGGATCAACAATTGCAGTTGAAGAGTTTAAGCATTATTCAAAGAGCTACTAGATCAAGGTCAAGATGTTGATAAAAGAAAAACAAAACAGGAAGGCCACATGATTTTAAAGAAGTTGAAAAAGAATAAATCGCCTGGATAAGATAGGGTGTCATACGAGTTTTTACAAAACGTCACAGATGAATTCTTGGATCAACTTGTTAATAATTATAATTATATATTCGAAAAAAGCGTAGTGCGTGACATATTTGAAAAAAAACAATAATTTTCCCAATATATTAAAAAAGGTCGATCCAAACATGGCATTTCGATTATGAATTGCATAGTAAAGTTTTTCATGGGAATTATTAAAGAAAGAATACTGTCAAATAATGACAAAGGTGGTAAACCTGTTGGAGAGCATATCATGAATTTCATATCAAAACCGATATGCATTGCACCCGACCCGACTTATATACCTTTCTAATGGCACTAAGATCTTCGAAATCGGTTGAGCCATTCCGTAGTAATCGCTGCTTAAAAGTACCTATAACAGTCATTTTGTGTTGATTGTATTTTGATCAATTTTTTCATAAATTTGTTAATTTTTTTGAGCTAATAAGACCTAAAGTATTCATGTAAATAAAAACTAAATTTTTTGTTTACAGTTTTGTCCCGACGTTTCGTCGATTATTTGTCGACTTCTTCTGGGGATTCGTCTATTTAATAAAAAAACATCACATTATTACAAAATTCATCAATAAATTACATTAAAACTTACAAATTTTGATATTATTACATTCAAAAATTTTTATAAATAATTTTATATTTAACATGTAACATACAACAAAAGACACGAATTTAACAATAAAAACACATCCTAACTTAATAGCACAGATTAATTAATGGCTACTTTGTAGCTTGAATTTATATTCTTTGTGTCCTCTTTCAAGTTCATGGATTTACTTATTTGTTGTTGTATGTATAAGCTTTCCTTCGTGTATCTCTTCCTTTCTATTCTCTCAGTGTTTAGTATTTTTATTTTTTCAAAATCAGCTGTGTGTTGAAATTCTGTCATATGTTGTGACAACCCTGTTGAATTATTCTGTTTTGCTATGTCCATTCGATGTTCTGCCATTCTTGTTCCTACTGCTCTCTTTGTTGTGCCAATGTATATGTGATCACATGTTTGCTCTCCTTTTCCATTACACTTGATTTCATAAATAACATTGTTAAGTTGTTGTTGGTCAATTGGTGTTTTTATTTTTGTGAATATTGCGCTTAAAGTTTTGTTTGCTTTGTACGCGAAGCTGATATTTTCTTGGTTTATTGTTGTCCTCATATTTCTAGTATCGGTTAAACCAGGGATGTATTGTACACTGTAAAATTTATTATTTTCTTTGTTTTCTGTTCTAAGATTTTCATTTTTGTTTTTTATATGTCTTGTTGTTTCTTCTATTAGAGTTTTAATTAATTTTTTTGGAAAACTGTTTTGTTGTAATGTTTCGTAGATTTTCTTTCTGTTTTTATTGTGAAATTGTTCATCACTTATTTTTAAAATTCTTTCAATAAAGTTCTTTGCTGTGTTTATTATCTGGTATCGAGGTTGTGTTGCGTTGAAATTCATTAATCTGCCTGATGCCGTTGATTTCGCATGCCAGTCGAAAATAATCCTATCTTCTTTTCTATGTAGTTTTGTATCTAAATATGCAATTTCCTTATTTTCTTCAATTTCAATTGTAAATTTTATTTTCGGGTGATGTTTATTAAGTGTGTTTACGATTTCATCCTGATCGTCCTTGTTTATGACCGCAAAAATGTCATCTACATACTTGGTTATGTATTTGATGTAAATATTCTTATTTTTCAATTCTTTAATCGCATCGTCAAGTAGATTGCCAAGAACTATATCTGCTATGGTGGGTGAGAGAGGGTTGCCCATTGGCATTCCATAAATTTGATTGTAAATTTTTTTGTCATAAACAAAATAATTATTATCTGTTAAACAGAAGAAGAATTTTGCACTCGTTATATTGGTTACCTGATTTATTGTGTTCCATTTGCTCATGATAGTTTTAATAGCTGAGTAGACTGGAATGTTTGTAAAAAGAGACACTACGTCGAATGAAACTAAGATGTGTTGTTTTTCAAGTTTAATATTCTCTAACTGCTCCTTAAATTCGGTTGAGTTTTTGATATTGTAATTTTTAGATATTAAATGTTTAAGTATTTGACCTATATATTGTGATAGTTGGTAACATGGTACCTGGATCGAAGACACTATGGGTCTAAGGGGAACGTCAGGCTTGTAGATTTTTGGTAAACCATATATTCTTGGGGCTGTAGCTGCCAGTCATTTTTCAAAAACTTCGATACCTTTCCACGCCCACATATTTTCAAAAATGCAATTTCTAAAAATCAGGTTTATTTGTATAGGTAAAATGTAGCTGTATGCAAAATTTCATCAAAATCTGAGAGGGTCGGGTTCAAAATGTGCCTTTTTTATAGGTTTTGATATGAAATTCATCATATATGGAAAAACTAAGTCGGCAGTAAGGACAGGTAGCGAGCTTTCGAAATATTTTGAGACTTATTCTGGAGTCAAACAGGTATTTCTTAATTCCACATGGCATAGCTACCTAAAAAAACCTAATGTATCGCTGCGATTGAAATGGAAAACTTTGCAGGCTCTTTGCAGAGCTATATTAGCTTATGGAGCACAACTTTAGGGATTTGCTTTCTACAAAATCGTAAACAAACTGCAAAGGTGTTTTTAAAAACGAGTTCTAAAACTTCCTGACGATATTCCCAGTTATACCCTGGCTTTAGCAACAGGAGCTGAAGATAACCATTTTTACCCCACAATCTTACATCTTAAATATATAGGAAATATTCTTTATAATTATAATGCAGAAAGACTACCACACAAACTCTCTAAACTAATTTTGAGGAAAAAAGTTTGCTGAGCTTAAGAAATAAATAAAATCGGTGAACGTTTGTTTCAATATTTGGTTGTCTAAGTCTGAGTGGATTGGGAAAAGCTGTGAATTAGCATTTCAACTTAAAGTCAAAAACCATAATAAAAGCGTGTAAAGTGCAACAAAGAGCGACAGTCGTATTTCCAAATATTTAAATCAAGTAATGGGTTTTGGGTACATAATAGATGAAAATCTAAAACCAGCTGAAATTGTAATGGTTGGTGGACATTGGATTCCCTACCTAGGGTTTCTTTGCCGGCGTTTTAAACGCCACTGGCAATAAATGTTTTTTATTTTTGCCGGCACTAAAGAGCGCCAAGGCAAAGCACTTTTAAAGCGCTGTTGGTTTTTTTAAAATAGAAAAAACAAGGCAATTGCTCGTCTGAAGTGCTGATTCAAACTTATCCTTTATTTCACATTTTGTCCTGCTTATAAACTACCATAACGGTACTTAAATCTAACTTATTCTATGTTTTAGTTTACTTATATCAGCTGTTATCATTCACAGTATAATCAGCTGTTATCATTCACAATATAAAGTAATTAATTAGAGATGTGACTGTTTATCGATCCATTACTCAGAACCCGTACTGATGTATTGCCACTAAATAAAAACTTTTTCAATAATAACACTGGAATCATTTGTAGTCTGTGTAATACTTTAGAAGTGGAGGATATATCATATTTTGTGGGAAAATGTCCAGTACTTAAAGAGTTCATGGTTAGATTTACCATATTTTAATAAAGAACTTACCACATTTTAATAAAGAATATTGGATTAATTTGTTAAGTGGAGATACTGACTCATGTAGTTGGAAAAATCTAGCTAACTTTATAGAATTTGCATTAAAATATAGTACAACTTTGCTGATAGAATTTAATTATTAACTATTTGGAAAAAAATATATAATAATGAATTAATTAAGAACAAATCATTTATTTATTGTTAAAGCATGTTTTGAAATTGTAATGTAGTATTATAGGCTGACGACTTTATGTCAAAGCCTTTTAAAACCTTTATTTTTAAATATTTTACTAATTAAGTTTTCTAATCTAAATCTATAAAGTAAAGGGTCCGCCATCTAACATTTTTTTTCAACTAGTGCTTATTTCGTGAATGGTAACACTTAGCTCATGTCTGATTTGACGGATAATTAGTTTTATCCTTCCGCTGAGCGAATATGGTTGTGTATACGCTTGAACAACGCTGAGAAATATTGCGACATTACTTTGAAAATCATGGTAATGTTGCAGAATGTGTGCCGATACACCCAAAACAAGTCACTGTTTGGTGCGGATTTTGGTCCAGAGGCATAATTGGGCCATTTTTCTTCGAAAATGAGGAAGGAGTAGCCGTTACAGTCAATGGCGATCGTTATCGGACCATGTTGAACGAATTTTTGTTCACAAAATTTGAAGAGGAGGAAATGCAGCGGCACACAATCGGTAATGTGCTTAAAAATTGGACCGATCGTGTAGGCTACTGCATGGCCAGCCGAGGAACCCATTTGAATGAAATTATTTTCCATTATTAACCGGAAGGATTGTACTTTCAAATAAAAAAAGAAATTTGAGAAAATATTCAGTAGTTTTTTTTTATAGCATTTTCAAAAAAAAAGTTATTTGGCGGACCCTTTAAAAACAAAAAAAAAAACACACATTTTTATTGCATGAAGTTCCAGTCCCTGATGTTTTCAGAAGAAAAAAATGCTAAAAAAATGATATCCTTGGTGGCTTTTCTTGTATAGTCAGTCTCAGTTTTTGTTGTCGATTTGATATTTTTATTCGAGGACTCAAAACCCCCCACCATTCTAGTAGACATATAAACAAAAAAGCTCGCCGAACATCAATAACATTCACGTTTACTGAAGTTAATGTTGCGTTCTGAAATTCAGCCATATTGTGTAGTTTTTACTACTTTTCCTGTTGTATGTATATTTTTTTTTTTTTTGATACTTTTATGTTTTTTATTTTTACCCAAAACAATGATTCCTTTTTTGTGTTTAGATATTCCTCTTGTACCTTAAGAATGTCCTTTATTTGTATTTCAGAAATGTTAAGTTTAGTGAAAAGAAATAATATTGGGGTTTCTTTATTTCAACATTTTTTTTTTTTTTTTTGTTATTCTGTTTTTGACATTTTGTGTATCTTCAAGTTGTTAAAAAAAAAAATTAGTTTTCTTTTTTTTGTGTGTTTCACGTAAAGTAATGTAGATGTTCATGGTTTAACGTATTATACATTTTGGTTATAATGAATCGTCATTTATTGTATCAGACATCTAAAAAAAATTTAATCAACCACGTTACGCATTTGATTATTTTGAAACGCATTTCAGATAAATTTTAGCATTAATTTAACAAAAAATTGCACAGATATATATAATCTATGTCTGTATGTATGTGTAAAAACGGTCATTAGGAAGACAGTGTTTTATATTCTGGTGAATTTTTAGTAACGCCGCGCGGGTTTAAAATATCAGGGTTGCCATTTTATCATAATATAACTAGCATTCTTGTTTTGAGATTTAGCACTCACAATTTATAAAAAAGTTCTAGATACTACCCAGTAAAAAACTATGCTTACATGCAAGCAGGTTTGTAAGGGATTAAGCCAAAAAGAGTCCCTTACAAACCTGCTTATATATGCTATGATTTTTATAATGTGAATTCCCACTTGGAAGCATTACTTTAGCGCAAAGTAAGCGCTGATTTTAGCACTTATAAAAAGCTGTGATTTCATGGCTTGCAGTAAAATCATATTTCATGTATATATTATTACAATTAAAAATAATAAAATGAATATACCATACACAATTTATTTTACATAAAATTCTACAGACATTAATGTGTTGTTGTTAAAATTTTTGACATATAATACAATCATTTTATTTTATTTTTTACCGCTCTACATGCTAGCTCTTCAGAAACAGTTAAATGACTAATTATTTTTTATATAATTTATAATCCACGATACGAAACTTTCTGCACTACAACCTGCATCCTATAAGGGATTAGGGTAAGCTGCTTACAACCTGCATCCTTGTTAGGGAGAACAGTAAGCTCAGAAATTTTGGTTTGTTTATTTTTATACGAAAATTATTCGTTTCTTTTGCGGCTTCTCAGTATTATGTAATAGTAAGCACTTAAATCAGCGCATTTGTTTTATCCTGCTTCTAAAAACCCGAAATTTTTTAACTGGGTATATATCACCTTTTTAAGATGATATGATTTTTTAGCACTTTTTTACCGCGAATGTATTTTTCACTATTTTTCACAACATTTAAACCAATCTTGTTAAATTTTCAATTTTTTATATAAAACTATGGGTTAAGTATAGTTTGAGTGGCAGTCTATTTCGTAATTTTACAAATTAATTTTAATAATTTTTTATATATCGTCATCTTAAATGCAAAAGGATGTAACTAACAAAGTTCCCAAGCCCGGTTTTAATGATGATTCATTACCTACAGAAAATGTTGGAGCTCTACGGTAAAAATAGAGGTTTGATAAGGCAAGTTCGACTCTCATAAGTTTTTGTTTTCGCTCTTTTTTTTTTTTTTGGTTGCCATATAGAATATTGAAGTAGGGTTGAGTGATTATGAAACACTGCATTGAACTACATTTCTGCACAAAATTGTAAGGTTCTGTTGCTGCAACCTAGTAAATTCGGTTGTTACAACCTAGTCCAGTTGTCACAACCGATTTTGGCTGTCAAAACCCCCCATTCGGTTACAACAATATAATTCAGTTGTGACAACTGAATTTACGAGGTAGCAACAATCGAATCAATTTGGTAATATGAAATTCTGTTGAGACAACCGAATTTGTTATGTGAGTGTATCACATTGTTAAAATATCTGTGGATGTTTTCTGCTTCTCCTCTAAAAGAGTAAATATGCTTGTTAAGTACTTCTCCATTTTAGGTGACGATATGTATGCAGTTTTTAACATAATTTAACATAATTCCTTTAATTTCTGTTATAACTTTGAAGATTTACTAATTTCTTCCATGAATTGTTTATTAATGATTAATTATAATCAGGGCAATCACAAATATACCCCAAAAAATCCATTTTATACCCCTAAAAACAAAAAATTATGCTCTTAAAATTTTAACTTTAAACTGTTTCTTTAAAATTTAGTTTTTTAAGACTTCCAGAAATAATTATATTAAGATTGAGTTATTTACTTTTTTTTTAATTTTTCAAATTAAGTTTGTGTTTATTTTTTTCATCATTGGAATTCATATATTTAACCCTCTAACCAGCAAGCCCGCCTTCAGGCGAGGAATTTTAAATTGGCCATAATCCCTTCAAATAAGAAATTAAGCTATTTCGATAGAATACAAAATTTAGAAATTTCTCTCAACTTCGTGTTTTTCTAAAATCGAATATTGCCATATCTTGGTAAAGGAAGAATTTTAAGGCTTAATTAAATTTTTTTATGGATTAGTTTTTAACAATCGCTCTGAGCCTATTTTGGCCCATATCGGCAACGAAAACTAAATTTGTTAGGATGAAATATTGTTTGTTTTCATTTATGAACAAGTGGCATAAATTACATTGCAAACAAGGGTTAAGTAAAATTATTAAATAATTTATGCGATAATATAGTTTGTGAGTCAATTTGACCCAAAGGAGGGAGATACTAGTGTTAATATTCAAAAAATTGTTTTAATGTACTTTTTATTAAAAAAATAAATTCACCTTATTGTAGTAAAATAATGTGTAAAGTTCTTATATCTGACCTTTGACCTCGATACGTGTCCCGACAACACTGTCCGATTTGGCTCAAATTATCAGCACTGGTGTTTTAGACCTACACTGATAATATTTTGGGAGTTGTAGTAAAGAAATCCATTATTAATACAACGATTTTTTTTATTAAAATGGTCACAAAGAAAGTTTCATTGGATTAATGGAATATTTTCATTAAATTAATTGTAATAAAAAAATGTTTGATATAATTTTTATGAAAAATAAAAATTATGTTTTTTCGATGTCTTTCAAAACGTGTTCTGATGATGAGAACCTAGAAAATACCCGAAATAGATCCATCGACACATTCCTGAAAGTGGTCAATTAATAAGTTTGAAAAAACTCTATAAATTATTTGTTAGGACAATATCCTAATAAAGAAATATAGCGTATGACCTTGAACTTGAATAATTTTCATTTTCAAAAAAAAAATGATTGTTCCCTTCCGTGTTTCATAATTATTTATTTTACATTTCTGTTTTTGAACTCACAGGTACCAACATGTAAACAATACCGCGTTACCGATTGATGTAAATTACCCAAACAATATGATGTGCTTATTTTGACTTTTGTATCCAATAGTTTGGTGTAAGGAAAAAAAATTATATAACAATTATTGCATATTTTAAGGATCAACCATTTTATGAAAATTTCATTTACTTAATGAAGTTTTCATTAATTTGCCCTAATAAACAATGACAGTGTACAATTTATGGAATAACATAATTATTAATTAGTGTTTTTAAGCAAAATGCCATAAAATTAATTGAATTTTTCAATAATTCTGGCCAATAAAACAATAAAATATTTTTTGTTGTGTTATATGTAATTTTTGTATCTTACTTGTTTGATTCCCTGTGGTGGTGATTATAATGATGATAATGAATAAAAATGTACATGCGTATGTATTGGTGTTATTTGTTTATTATGGGAGAGTTTTTTTATACATAAAATAATCGAAGATCCCAGCAAAAGTTTCTATAACCCGGTAATAAGTTTGGGAATAAGAAATTAAGGTCGGTAACTGGTTACTTTTCTCTTAAAAACCCCTATTATTTGAACAAGGACATGTCCATTCTTGCTAGGGGGATGGAAAATGGAACATTTGCTCCCCAAAAATGCTAAAAAGATTAGAAACATTAATCTAAAATTCTCTAACATCTCTCCCCGAAACCTTTTTCTGGATCCGCGCCTGATTTTGGTAACATCTTAGAAAACAAATATTATCTCCAGTATAAATGTAATAAGATTTTTGTTTTTTAAAAATTTTATTTTTCGTATTGGGTATTAAGTTAAAATTTAAAATTTTTTAGCTAAAAATTTTATAAATGAAATTTTTTACATTTGGTGAAAAAATTGTAATAAGAATGTTACTTTTCTATTACAAAACCTATTATTTTAACAATGGCATGTCCATCGAGGTAACTGCTTACCTCGGTAACATGTTACTCCTCACTTACAGGTAAAGAGTTATCAAAAACATTTTATTTAAATCTTCATTTGAAAATTTTCAAATTTATAGTAAAAATTTAATTATATTAAATTTTATGTAGAAAAGAACTTGTCGTACCATAAAAACATTTAAACATGTAAAATTGGTATTACAGTGATAGAATTATCATCACTTCAGTAATGAATTTATTCATAGATCTAATGAAAATTGTCACTGGAACTTGTCTATTGAAACTTTTCATAGAATTTACGAAACGTGTTTCATTAAATTCAATGTTTGTAGATGTAATGAAAATCTTCACAAAACTAAATAATCATTCCAACAATAAAGCGTTTATAGAATTTATGACAATTGTATCTACGTGGTTCATATTGGATTAAATTTCTTCAAATTATACACACTAATAATTCCATTAACTATTGTCACCTGCTTTAAATGTCGGTATACTTTAATTGTAACCACCCTCCAAAGTTCTGACAAATTGATTCATGTAGTACTTTAATTATCACCTTACCTTAAAAGTTGAAAAAAATAAATTTAAAAATTCTATAGGTAATTATCTCTTCAAAAGAAGAAAACAAAAAAAAAAAATAAATGAAAAGAATGTGATTCCTAGTATGCTTTAAGTCACAGACTACACAGACAGGTTACCACCCAGTCAGAAAAATGCAAAGGGACCACCGTTGGCAACGCTCTTTGGCAAGCGGTACAATTGCTGGCAACAAGACCTTTCCCAAACCCAAAATTATAACATCATTAGACAAAAGGTTCGTGTGTTCGAAAAGTGTAGGGCAAGCATTGGGTTAACAAAATTTGTATACTTTTGCAAGGCGACAAAGCGCTATTTTGGAAGCATACAAATGTAGTTACTGCTTACCCGGTATTTATTAAACTAGTTCCAGAACAACTGAAAAAAGTTTTAAAAAAAACTTTTATTTACAAAAAAAAAACTCTTAAAAGAAATTATATTTAGTGGCGACACGAATGTTAGATGTATTTGTATGATTTGCGTCGCCAATGTATTCCACTGTGATAAGAATAAAATTACACACAGAGAATAAATTGGTTGGTGTTCCATTGTAACCAACAAAATTTAATCATTATTCAATTATTTTAATTGTAATTAAAATTCATCATCAGATTAAATTAACCAAAACACAGTCACATCATTCAAACTATTGGTTTTCCTTATCAATATTGAAAAAGTATTATCTTCTACATTACCTTTAATACCAACAACCAACCACTTTTCGGATATTTTATTTCTTGAATAAAATATTTGCATTTAAAATCGAATATTAGTTTCGCCTGCAAAAACTTTATCTAAAATATAAGTTTCCGTTACCAAAATAATATAAAGGTTTTTAATAGTTTTGGTAACTCTAATAAAATATTAAGACTAGCAACCCAATTTCTGTTGTATTGTATATATTGTATATCTATTTTTAGACATTAATATTTAGACTAGAAAGAAAAAAAATATTCAAGGTAGAAGTTTAAAAATAAAAATTCAAATTGAGTTTAGGCTGTAGGTAATGTAATTTCCTGACAAACAGAAGGTCGTCGGTTCGAGCCCACTTCGCTGAGAAGAATTTTTTATTAATAAAATAATTTTAATATAACATAAATTTTTATTTATAGTTTTGGTAACTCTAATAAAATATTGAGATTAGCAACCGAATTTCTATTGTACATAAAAATCAATTTTTAGACAAATATTTAAATTTGAAACAAGAAAATATTCAAGGTTGAAATTTAAAAAATATATTTAAATTGCCCAGTTCGAGGCATATAATTTTTTTATTAATAAAATAAATTTTTGTCTATAAACATAACATATTCAATTGTCACAATAAAAATTCGAAATTTGTAAATAAATGTCGTTTGTTAGAGTAGTATTAAAATTTGATAATAGTAATAGTACGTGGAACCACATAAATTCGGTTGCCAAAAAATTCGGTTACAACTACAAAGCTGTTTTCTGTGTGTATAAATAAAATCCCCATCATCAGAGAAGGTCGAACAACTATCAAAATTTTTATGAACAAAATTGGCTCTGAATTGATGGATGAAAGCGGTATAAAGAAGAGTGCTTTTACTAACGGTGCAATAAATATTTACTATAAAAATAACTCGATATTCGCTTGCGTGGCATTAAATATTTAACTAAAGATACATTTCCAACAACGGGTAATTTGGTACTAGTATTTTTTTCGCTCCTTGAAAGCACCCACCCTCATTTTTGTTTAGCTTTTGATAGATCCATTCCAAAGATGGTGTAGCCTCTTAACCCAAAAGAACACAACTAAATTATAGGTTAGTTGAATTTCTTTGGTTATATTTTCAATGAAGAAATTGTGGGGTTATTTGGGACGTTGTGGGGTATTACCCCATTTAAAATACATTAATATTTAAAAAAAAAAATTCAACGATAATTCTTGTTTATTAGATAATAACACTGTGCTAGTTCAAAAACGTAACAAGCGGGGCACCCGGCGGGTAAAGCTAATTCGAGTACGCTGAATCCAGTGGTGCTAACCGTTTTTTTAGGTTAGCTCTCGTTTAAAAAATAATTAAGATTGAAAATTATGGTTCCAAGTACCTAAAAAAAAACAATTTTTTTAATTTTTTTTACCCTTTATTGATTTTAAATGTATGAAATTGAGAACATTTTATGAAACAACATCAACAATAAACTATTTGCAACAAAATTTAATTGACTACAACAATTTTAAAGTGATTTATAATTTTTTTTTTTTTAATAAATAAATTTTTCATGATTTTTTTCAATTTTCATTTCCTGATTCTTCTATATCATTATCTTCCTCTTGCAAATTCCAACAAATGTCACCTAAAAGTGAATGTCGCATTCCGCCCATTTTCAGTTCGACTACCAATATTTGTAATTGATGAACTCGTACAAAATTTGAAGGCTATATAGCTAATATAGAACCCTAGATATTTAATATTAATTTTGTATATGAGCTTAATATTCACTTTGTATGGGAGCTGCCACGCCCACTTTTATGATCCCGCCCAATTTTCCCATGACTATTCCTAATATAATCAACGTGCACAAATTTCTAAGACTCTGGCTATTATAGAACTGTAGATATATATTAAATATTTACTTTGTATGGGAGCTGGCACGCCCACTGGTCCGATCACGCCCATTTTTCCCATGACTATTAACACTATCAAATAATCAATGTGCACAAATTTCTAACACTAAGACTATTATAGTACTGTAGATATATGATATTAAATATTTACTTTGTATGGGAGGGAACCATAATTTTCAATCTTAATTATCTTTTAAACAAGAGCTAACCTAAAAAAACGGTTAGCACCACAGGATTCAGCGTACTCGAATTAGGTTTACCCACCGGGTGCCCCGTTTGTTACAAAAAAAAAGTGTCCGATTCGAGCACAGTGTAATTAACGAGATAAATAAAAAAGAAAAAAGAAAAGAGTAACAGAAATAAATAAAACTACAAAATAATATTAAATATTCGTGGGAATATTCTGAGTTTTATTGAATGCAGATATAAAAGCTGATCGTTATTTTAGCGCATTTTAAGTGAACTGCAATTAAATTTCAGTGGTATTAAATTTTAGTGATATTTCACTGTAAAAGATATGCAAAAATGGATACCCAAAGATATTGGGGAATAGGATGAGAGCCGTGGAGTCGTCCATTCTTTAAGTTTGATATCCTGTATGGTTTTTAATAAATCATACTCCAGGAGAGGCAATGTTCAAATAAATGAAAAATTTACAACATAAGCAATACAAAAAGCTAAAGGCAAAAAGAAGCATTAAAATTGCTTAAATTACATGTCCCAATTTACCCCATACACACGTCTTAAATTTCCCAATTATGAACTGCAACGTTTAAATATTTGCGAAAACCAATACGTCACTTTCAACTCATTATCCCTAAAATATCCTGATCATTTTTAATAATACCCTTAAAATACACCCTCATAAAAATAGGAAGTTTTCATCCAACCGAATTGATTCGGTTGCTGAAACCTAGTAAATTCGGTTGTAAGAACTGAATTCGGTTGGTGTAACCGAATTAGGGGTAGTGGCATCCGAATTTGGTTGATACTACCGAATTTATCAGGTTGCAGCAACCGGATAATTTCGGTTGGATGAAAATCGGTTGACACAACCTAATTTTTATTTGTGTTTACAGTTAAGTAACTAACTAATATACCATTATCGCTAAAAAAAAATACCGTGACCCAAATAATGGAAATGGGTTTATCGGGATCTCTGTAAATAGATATATTGTGTAGCACGGCTATAACGAACTCGTAGGGACTTGACTATTTAGTTTGTTATAAGCGGGGTAAATATTTTAAAAAATTAATAAAATTACAGGATTTTTGCTTCAAATCTCTTAATTTTTGAATTTTTGTTTGTAATATTGAAACAATTCTAGCAATAAATTACATTTTATACAGTTTTTATTTATTTTTAGTGAAATTTGAAGTAAAAAGCTTAGGTTTTTTAAAGTTGCAGCACATTTTTTATAAAATAATTTTGATGTTTTCAATGTGTTCGTTATAAATGTAAAAATTTGAATGAAAATTTGTTAAAGGCCCAAAAAAATTTGTTCGACATATAAGAAGTTCACTATAAACGGTATTCGTTACATCCGTATTATTTTGTATGAAATATGGTAGTAAATATGTTGGGGCCAGAAAAATCGTATGTTGTAAACAAATTCGTTAAAACCGGTATTCTTTATAACCATACTCCACTGTATTTCCCTAAATTTTTATCATATACTAGCCAGTCATTAGAATTATGGCATTGAGGGCCTAAAAATTGCATTGACATTACATGAATAACTAAAATAACGTTGCCCTTAAAATACCGTTACAGATAAAAACTGTTACCGAAATAACTGAAATATCGTTACCCCTTAAATATTGTTACCGAAATAAAAGAAAATAGCGTTACCTTTACCGATACCCACATCGAATCGGTTACCATCCATATCCTTTTTATTTGCTACATAAAGAAATAAAAAATATGCCTCTGAAAATATGACGTGCTCGAAGCGATAATAATTTAATAAGGAACAAGGCACAATATTTAGAAATTCTGAAAATGCAAAGTCGCAACAAACCCCACGCCGCAAATTACCCCATCTCCCCTATGTATCACAAAACTTATTTTTTGAAGAAATCTGCCGAATATCAATTAGAACTGGATAACTTTTCTGTCTTTTACATCATAATCTTAAGCTAAACAACTTTTGTTTAATTTTTGTGATTTCCTTTCAGCACAATTTTTGCAAATA
The DNA here is from genome assembly GCA_021234595.1 of Delia radicum. Classification (NCBI taxonomy): domain Eukaryota; kingdom Metazoa; phylum Arthropoda; class Insecta; order Diptera; family Anthomyiidae; genus Delia; species Delia radicum. The sequence goes on from CM037852.1 coordinate 167,770,261, forward strand.
AAAAGTTTTAAAAATTTACACTCTCTTAGCATTAGTTGTATAATGCATGCTAGAGCTGATGTGAGAATGTTCTAGAACCGTTCCATACAACCAGTTCCCCAATTTCAAATAAAAATCAATGCTACAAAAATGGGTTCTAGAACCGTTTTATGCAAGTAGTACCAGTTCCTCAAACGCTTCTTAAAACTAGTACTAAGGGTGACAATTTCAAATAAAAATCATGGGTTACCCGCCACACTAGAACCATTACTGGCTCTAAAGAACTAATTGTATAACTACTTGTGGAGCTAATACAAGTTTTGCTGGGTTTGTTGACAAAGGAAATACCTTGTTTTTTTAAAAAGAAAAAAATCCCGGGATTTCAGGAAAATAAATTATTTTTCCCGTGAAATGAAAAAGTCCGGGAATACCAAACCCTATATATGCGTAATAATCATGTTGGTAAGTTATTAATTATGGTGAGTTAAATACATGTTCATGTCAAATACATACATTCACAAACATATGCGCACATATATGTGCGTATACGTACATACTTACACTCATACACATTTATGATTTTATAATACATTCATAACATATATAAATGTGTTAAATTAATGTGAATAAGTAAATGCGTGCATGCATGTGTGGGTGTTTACATGTATGTAAAAATATATACGAACCAGTTAATTTGAGAGTGTTTAATAATATTGGCATCATATTTTGAAGAATTTTAAATGCATTTGTTATAACAGATAGTTAAATTTTAATTTTACAACAATTATTTTCCCCGTCTATGTTAGAATTTGGAATACTTGACAATACTGAATTCTTATAATTTGAGTAACTTGCAGGTCATAGTGTAAGTAGATACTTGAAAATTTTGCATGTTTTTTCGATAATTTCGATGATAATAGGTATTTTTAACTTTGCGACGGTTTACTTACATGTGGCAACGGGAGATATTAAAATAGATACGTGGTATATTTTGATCCAGAATTATATATATGTATTTAATAATCTTAATTTGCTATTTCGCAAAAAATGTATCAATTCCTTAAATATTTTTTTCCACCGTTTTGCAAATTCGGTTTGCAACATTTTTTTTTGCAATTTTTCGCGGACAATCGATGCAAAAAACAACCAACGGATTTTGAAAACTTAGCTTAAATAAAAACTTTATAGCCTTTAAGAAAAACGGGCAACAGAGCCAAACATCGGCCGCTAATTTAAAGCAGATTTTGTCTACTGCCAGGTATTTACATGTTTCATTTCGAGTCACCGAAAATCTTCGTCGTCAATTGATAAAGTCTGCTTTCAATTAGCGGATAGAAAACTTTTTTAATTAATAAATAAACATTGTACGGTTTTTTGTTTAACAAAAAACAAATGATCTTGAACTTGAATAATCTTGCTCACATCATAATCCTTATTAATATTATAAAAATGACTGTTGGTTTGTTTGTTTGTTTGTTTGTTTGTTTGTTTGTTTGTTTGTTTGTTTGTTTGTGTGAGCATCACGTCCAAACGCCTGAACCGATTTTATTCAAATTTGACACATAGATAGTGGGCGGTCTGGAAGGAACTATAGGCTATATGAAATTTTTATATGATGGGCGTGGCACTTTTACGCCCACTTTTTCACTATTTTCGATATGGCTTTACCGATGCAATTGATATTTGGTACCCAGAAAGAGATATCACAGATAAGCACTGTAAGTTATACAAAATTTAGATATTGTGGGCGTGGCACATTTACGCCCACTTTTTCGCTATATTCGATACGATTTTATTCAAATTTGACACATAGATAGTGGGCGGTCTGGAAGGAACTATAGGCTTTATGAAATTTTTATATGATGGGCGTGGCACTTTTACGCCCACTTTTTCACTATTTTCGATATGGCTTCACCGATGGAATTGATATTTGGTACCCAGAAAGAGATATCACAGATAACCACTTTAAGTTATATCAAATTTAGATATTGTGGGCGTGGCACATTTACGCCCACTTTTTCGCTATATTCGTTACGATTTTATTCAAATTTGACACATAGATAGTGTGCGGTCTGGAAGGAACTATAGCCTATATGAAATTTTTATATAATGGGCGTGCCACTTTTACGCCCACTTTTTCACTACTTTCGATATGACTTTACCGATGCAATTGATATTTGGTCCCCAGAAAGAGATGTCACAGATAACCACTTTAAGTTATATCAAATTTAGAAATTGTGGGCGTGGCACATTTACGCCCACTTTTTCGCTATATTCGTTACGATTTTATTCAAATTTAACACATAGATAGTGTGCGGTCTGGAAGGAACTATAGCCTATATGAAATTGTTATATAATGGGCGTGCCACTTTTACGCCCACTTTTTCACTACTTTCGATATGACTTTACCGATGCAATTGATATTTGGTACCCAGAAAGAGATGTCACAGATAACCACTTTAAGTTATATAAAATTTAGATATTGTAGGCGTGGCACTTTTACGCCCACATCTTCACTATCTTCTATATGGCTGAACAGATTTTATTCCAATTTGGTACACAGATATTGGGATGACTCATAACCACTATTTGCTATAATAGATTAAGACATGGTGGGCGTGGCAGTTTTACGCCCACTTTTTGTTATCTTTTATATGGCTTACAGATTTTATTCAAATTTGACACATAGACAGTGGACGGTCTGGAAGGGACTATAGGCTATATTAAATTTTTATGATTGGCGTGGCACTTTTACGCTCACTTTTTCACTATTTTCGATTTGGCTTTACCGATGCAATTGATATTTGGTACCCAGAAAGAGATATCACAGATAAGCACTTTAAGTTATATAAAATTTAGATATTGTGGGCGTGGCACATTTACGCCCACTTTTTCGCTATATTCGATACGATTTTATTCAAATTTGACACATAGATAGTGGGCGGTCTGGAAGGAACTATAGGCTATATGAAATTTTTATATGATGGGCGTGGCACTTTTACGCCCACTTTTTCACTATTTTCGATATGGCTTTACCGATGCAATTGATATTTGGTACCCAGAAAGAGATGTCACAGATAAGCACTTTAAGTTATATCAAATTTAGATATTGTGGGCGTGGCACTTTTTCGCCCACATCTTCACTATCTTCTATATGGCTGAACAGATTTTATTGAAATTTGGTACACAGATATTGGGATGACTCATAAGCACTGTTTGCTATAATAGATTAAGACTTGGTGGGCGTGGCAGTTTTACGCCCACTTTTTGTTATCTTTTATATGGCTTAAAGGATTTTATTAAATTTTGGTACACAGATAGTGGGCAAACTGAAAAGTTATCCATCATCCCAAAAACTAGGTCTAAGGCACGCTAACAACGTAGCGGGCAAAGCCCGCTAGTTTATGATAAAAGATCGAAAAATAAACTTTTGGTTTTAATTTTTTTAAATTTAGAAGTAAAACATTTGAAAAATTTTTTTTACTACATGTTTCAGAAATAATTTGATTTATCTGTTATATAAAAGAATAACGTTACTCACTCACTCATGGACTGACTGACTCAACATCGCCCAGAAGATACCGCTGGAGCTAAGAACTTGAAATTTGGCATGGGGGTCCATCCTCCAATAAGGGGAAAAGACTCCCGCTTGGAGGACTGCCCAAACCCATTTGGTCAGAAAATTAAAAATCTAAATATTGTTAATTCGGATATGGCCGAACTTCGCAGAATGGTACTTTTTTGAATATTTACCAGAGACGAGTTAATCGGCGGCCTGGTCAAAACGGTGAAGCTAGGAAATTAAAATTTGTTATGTGGGTTTCACATCAGGAGTAGCCATCTGTGCTGAACGGGTTTTGGCAAACTCCTACGGGGAGGCGTAAAAAGGGGAAAAGTTTTCTCTTGGCGGTATGGCCAAACAATGAATCGAAGGACTTGAAATATGGTATATGGGTACCACTGTATAGACTGGATTTTTGGAAATTGTCAAGGGCAGGGGAAATAAAGGCAAAAGTCTTCACCTTGGCAGCCTGGTTAAACCTTTGAAGCTAGGAACTTGAAATTCGGTATTTCAGTTCCTAATTCCTTGTAGACATCTGTATACAGGGGATTTTTCGATATTTTTCGTACCCACCTAGTGTCTATATTAAAAGCTAAATTAATGTTTCTCTGTCTAGTCACGTAACTGGATCTTTTAACTACAATTTCAACCATGTTTTCCCCAAAAAAATAAATCTTTTTTGATAAATTTCTGTTTGTGTAATAATATATTGCGTAAATTTTTGGTTTTTAATATATCAGACTTTATATACCATACAGAATAACGAACTTATCCCTTACACACAAAATTTTGTCGGCTCATTTTTTTTTTTATTACATCATTGATATGCCTCCCTCTAGCATAATGTTTGTTAGGAGTGCTTAACTTTGTTAGCAATACACAATATTGTTGTACTATTTTACTACACACCATCGATATGACAAAGGACATTGATCATTTTGTCATTGAGAGATATATTACCATAAGACATTTTTAATTTACTGCCCATTTTTGTATGACTTTGGCAATGCTTTTGGCCTCTTTAGTTAAGTTAGTTAGTTGATTGTCTTCTTGTTGTTGTGATTGTCTTCTTTGGGGGATTTCTTTATTGTTTCGGTTGTTTTGGCTTAATCATTTATAAGCTATATCTTATATATTATATACAGTATGTGAGTTAAAATGTCTTTATGTGGTAATATGTTTACTAAAGTAGTCAACCAGAGTAATAAAATGGATTTTATTAAACATTTCTTACTGGTCAAAAGCGTCCAGTTTTGTCTTTCTCTTTTAATTTTATGAATTTTATGTGGCTGTTAATTAAATCATTTTGGATAGATGACCAATAAAATATAATTAATTATAATAATCACGATGAAGGTTATCAAATTTAGTGAGAGAATAAATTACTTTTACAAAAATAACCTTATTTTCGTGAACTTATAAATCGTACACACAATAAAACCAGTTAGAAGAAAAGATGATAAAACGTCTTATAAATAAAGTATACTATTTTTCAGCAAAATTTTTTGCTGAAATTGTGTTTTCAGCTAAAATTTTCGTTATGCTTATTTATTCAACACTTATCTGTTTTGAACTAATATTTTATAAATTTTAGATATAATATGAACGAGGAAAATTATACTAAAAAGTAGAACTCTTGTCTCGCAAGAGTTTAAAAAAAATCCAACATGGAAGATTTTTTATCTCTTTTATATATATAAGACAAAAGGATGCCAACAATGTGTATGCATACATTTTGGATTAAAAAAACTTAAATTTTGTGTTCTCACCGGCTTGTCATGGTAATTGACAACGAATTAAATTAAAGAAATAAATTATATATACGCTCAGGTAGACAGACTTAAACGAAAGACAAAGGCATACATCTTAGGTAATTTTTTATGTTCCCTTTTTCATATTGCAAAAAAAAGCGTTGTATATGTCATATTTTGTTATTTTTTTTTTGTTTCCTATCTAGAATCACTGCATTTGCCTTCCTTTAAATGATGCCATCATATAAACAGCCTTTGAGAGATAATTTTGTTTACGTTATATATAGTTATTTTTATATATTTTCAGATATTAAATTAGTTCATGTCGTCAGTGTGGGAGTAGGAACATTTTTATGATTTTTAACGTATTGTTTTGCTGACTTTACTAACTTTTTTTTTGAGTGTATATTGAACGTATGTACACTGATGAGCATAAGTGTATCACACACCAACAACTATCACTTTATCAACCTATCATTTCTATAAATTTTTCTCAAATGCAATCAAATTTTTCATATTATGTTTGTAAAAGTGTCTTCTCTCTTTCAAAAGGTTTTATTAAGATCTGATCACAAAAGACAAATACACGAAGGCATAATGTAAATGAATCAAAATTATACAGTTTTGCACTCACTATTTATTTTTATATTTTTAAAACAATAATATATTTTTAATAACTGGTCCAGTAACCCTTTGTCTTCTTAAGCCCCTTTAAGCTATTAGGTAGACTTTGTGAGTACCTCTGCACAAATTCTGCAGGAATCGCCTCCCATACTTCCTTCGTTCGCTCCCACAACTCGTTCACGCTTTTTGGAGGACTGGCATATTATGCAAGCTGCGATTTTATGAGACTCCACAAATTCTCGATCGTATTCATATCCGGAGATTGTGGAGACCAGGTCATCACCAAATTTTAGCTTTTTGAGACAGTCTTTCACTACATGTGCGGTATGTTTGGGGTCATTGTCTTGCAGAAAAATAACTTTTTCAGCAGCAGGACCCCTTTTTTCCACTACATCAGAAAGATTTTGTTGTAGGATGGACAAATATTGTTCCTTGAGCATAATTCCATCGATGCTCACCACGGATCCCACTCCATCTTTGAATATACAACCCCAAACCATGATATAGCCACCACCGTGTTTAACTGTTTGGCGTACCTTATTTGGTTGGATTGTATCAGGGTCCTTAGTCCAATAACATGCACTCCCATCGGACTGAAAGCGATTAATTTTAGTCTAATCAGCCCAAATAAATTTACATTATTCAATATTTGTTAGTATAAGCAGTAATACACACATATGTTTAATAACATACCGTATCCCAATCAGCGACAGTCCAGTGCTCGTGTGCTGCAACAAAAAGATGGAGTGGGACCCTCTTGTGCATCGATGGAATTATGCGGAAGCAACAATATTTGTCCATCCTGCAACAAAATCTTCCGGATTTAGTGGAAAAAATGGGTCTTGCTGCTGACAAAATAATTTTTCAGCAAGACAATGACCCCAAACATACCGCACATGTAGTGAAAGACTGGCGCAAAAAGCAAAAATTTGGTTTGATGACGTGGCCTCCACAATCTCCGGATATGAATATGATCGAGAATTTGTGGAGTCACGTCAAATCGCAGCTTGCAAGATATGCCAGCCCTCCAAAAGGCGTGAACGATTTGTGGGAGTGAACTAAGGAAGTGTGGGAGGCGATTCCTCCTGAATTTGTGCAGAGCTACACACAAACTCTACCTAATAGCTTCCAGGAGCTTAAGAAGGCAAAGCGTTACTGGACCAGTTACTTAAAATATATTATTGTTTTAAAAATATCAAAATAAATAGTGAGTGCAAAACTGTATCATTTTGATTTATTTACATTATGCCTTCGTGTATTTGTTTTTTGTGATCAGATCTTAATAAAACCAGTTTGAACCCGAGAAGACACTTGTACAAACATAATATGAAAAATTTGATTGCATTTGAGTAAAATTTATAGTAATTATCGGTTGTTAAAGTGATAGTTGTTGGTTTGTGATACACTTATGCTCCTCAGTGTATACTAGAGCGACTCAAGTTGTATGGAAGCAAAATTCGTGCAAGGTGGCGGCACATTTTTTTCGCAAATTAAAAAAGAATATGCCGCCTAAAAGTCGTGGATCATTTTTTTTTTCTTTCTTTAGTCCTATTTTCATCCATACATGATCTAGAAACTAAATCCGCTATCATATTAGAGTTACCACAAAATTGCATTTATATATATTCCATAGCACCGTGTAAAACACATCTAATTTGCAAAAATCTAAATTGTTTACACACAAAGATGATATACTTGGCAAAAGAAAAAATTTGATACCCATATTGCCCTATTTAAAACAAAGAGTTACCACAGCATTGTATTTTTGTCAAAACGCGAACTAGCACGAATTTCAAAAAAAGCTGAGACCCGTATTTAATTTAATCGACTTAAGATTAAAATATGTTAATTTGGCATTTTTTTACAAACAACCCCGAACAAAAAATTCAAAAAAAGTTGGACTCGCCTTAAAAAAATCTTTCCTATGATACCCATATTGCATATGTTGGTAAGGAAACAGTTTCTCAAATTAACAAAACATGCAAAAATATACCCATTTTCAAAATGGTCCAGCTCACGAGAGGTCAAAGCTGGAGCCGAAATATTTTAAATGTCATCTTAAAAAGTCCAAGGTTAATTTTTAGGAGGGTATATCGAGCACTTTTTTTGGTGAGTCGCTCTAATGTATACTTTATATTAATTACTTATTATAATGTTATTCATTCATACCAGTGTACCAATGCATATTATTTCAATAATACTCATAGCAATCATGCACCAACAAAATATAGTTCGTTAAATCCAAACAAATATTATTATGTCACAATTATTTTACTTAAACCAAAAACTAGTAGTTTTTGAATACTACTTGTCAAATGCCATACAAATTGTAACTCAAAAACTTGTTATAACTAAAAACCTTTATTTAAATTTATTTTCATCGGGATAAACATTAATTGCATTTATAGTAATTAAATGTGCTAAAGTCCCAAAACTTATTTAACAAATTGTGAAAAACAATCTGCTGTAGGCGTGTCCCTATCCGTATTTCATTCCTGCCCAAGGAAATCTTCAGGGGACTTTGTTATTAGAATTTCTAGAGATATTTGTAATGTTAAATCACAAACTCAATGAGAATTTAGTTTTTAGTTATAAAAAGTAAAAATTAGTTATTAAATATAATTTTGAAAAATCATTTTGGAAACGGACATCAATCGTTTTTTGAATAAAAAAAAAAAAAAATCCAAATAATTGACTAAATCTACAGTGATAGAATTTTCATTTGTACTATTAATGAGTGTATTTCTTTAACTTGGATTCATTGATTTACTGAATAACTCTCATTAATGTATTGAATAATTCATTAAGTAAATGAAATTTTCATAAAATGCTTCTATTTTATCCTTAAAATATGCAATAATTTTTTTTGTACACCAAGCATTTAGTTCCATCAGACTAATTTAAAAAGCTATTTGAATACAAAAGTATAAATAGGCACATTATTGGTTGTTTAGGTCAATCGGTAACGCGGTACTGTTTACATGTTGGTAGCTGCGGGTTCAGGTCGAGTTAAAGGAGATGTAAAAAAAAAAAAGTAATATAATTAAATATAAAAATCGCAATAAATATGAAACAGCGAACCAATATTTTTTTCCATTCCCTAGTAAAAAAGTTTAAATATGACCAGATATGATCATATATAATAATATAAAAATTTTTAATTAATCCAATCAGTGTTCCGATATATTTATATATACTTTCAGATATAATTATATATCATTTTATATATGTTTATATATAAATATATATAACGGTATATATAAATATATATGGAGTTATAAATAAATATATATTGACTCATATATAATTGAACAGACTCAAGTTGCAGACATAACTTTATATGGTCATATATGATCATATCTAACATTTTTACAAGGGTTATTATAATTCATTTAATAAAAATATTTCATTAATCCAATGAAATTTATTGTATTAATGATGGATTTAATTAATATAAAGCACAAAATTATATCAGTGTAGCTAATGACAAGTGAAAGTTATTGTGAAATTAATATAAAAAAAGGCTGAGGAATGATTGGTATTTATATGTAGAAAATTAAATATATCATGTTAATTACTCTGGATATTGGATAAAAGCTAAATCGAAAAATCATCTTTACACAGAAAACAGTTTTTTAGTTCCAACAGATCTTTTTTCCATCCGTACTTTTGTGGTTTCACGAATTATCACAATAAATAAATTTTAAAACTATTGAATCATTCCAAACAAAATCATCAAAAAATATCCAATTTTTGAAATCTGCCCTTTTAAATTTTAGCCAAACTTGATAAGCAAGGTAAGTTTCATATATATATACATATATATGTCATCGTACAAGTTTTGGGTTGTTAGCTGTAACGGTTGCGGAAATATCGCGTTTTAAAAAGTTGTTGCTTGTTGGTATTAAAACTAATGTTTTGACAGTATTTTAGGTAATTTTTTGTATTTTCTGTTCAGAAGCTACTTACAATTAAAACTATTGAATAATAATTAAATTTAGTTGGTTGCAATGGAATTCCGTGTTTTTATGTCTAGTAGCCTTACTAAAAATGACAACATATAATTGTATACATATTGACAAATTTTCGCCAAACCTGACTCAGCTGCACTTAACTCGATCCAAATAATATAAAATATATTCAAACTGACTTTAGATGCATCGTATTTGTAAAGGTTTTAGGAATTGAGAGAAAAGATGAACGGAGCTAGTACATAATTTCTCTCAATGTCGTACAGTGTACGTACTTTAACACTAGGCCATAAAAAGTCTTCAGCTAAAAAAAAATTGATGGTCCAAACAAAGTGGAGTCGCTAGACTTGGAAGATACGTTCACTTAAAAATTAACGTATCTTTGATACATTTTCTTGTTGTATTATATTGATTTTTTTTAGTCGGGTACTTGCCATTACCAAATATGTATTTATATAACCACTTATTAGCTTTTCTACACAGGGTTCTTTTTTAAATTTTATATTATTAACATTGATATTGGAAATTAAAATTTCCATTAAGTTCAATTTTTATTGTTATTGCCCACATTTTTGTGAGTTTGACATGAACTTGTATTTGAATGCGAAAAAGAAGTTTTATTAATGCTCGGATAGGCAAGAGTCAAAATATTACTTTTATTTTTGATCGAAAACAATTTATATAAATTTTATAAAGTAGATCGTTTTATGAAAGATTATTTCACAAGAAACAATATGGTACACTGAAATCAGCACTTCGACAATATCTTTAAAAAATACGATTTTATTATTTTCAAAATTTAAAAATAACTAAAGGGTCCGCCATCTAACGTTTTTTTTTTCAACTAGTGCTTATTTCGTGCATGGTAACACTTAGCTCATGTCTGATTTGACAGAAAATTAGTTTTATCCTTCCGCTGAACGAATATGGTTGTGTATACGCTTGATCCAATGCGTTTTCGCTTCGCTAAGTGGGCCTGCGATCGACTTACAGAAGATGCCGATTTTGCCAAAGGAATCATCCTTTCAGATGAAGCTCATTTTGATCTTGGCGGATATGTAAACAAGCAAAATTGTCGCATTTGGGGCACAGAAAACCCGCACGCATACATTGAAAAGCCGATACACCCAAAACGAGTTACCGTTTGGTGCGGATTTTGGTCCAGAGGCGTAATTGGGCAATTTTTCTTCGAAAATGAGCAAGAAGTGGCCGTTACAGTCAATGGCGATCGTTATCGGGCCATGTTGAACGAATTTTTGTTCACAAAAATTGAAGAGGAGGATATTGGCAACATTTGGTTTCAACAGGACGGCGCTACGTGCCACACAGCCGAAGCTACACTCGATGTTTTGCGCCCTGTTTTTGAAGATCGCATTATCAGCCGCAGAGCTGACGTCGTTTGGCCACCTCGGAGCTGCGATTTGACAACCGTTGGACTATTATTTGTGGGGTGCCGTCAATGATAAGTGTTACGTCAACAAGCCAGAGACAATTGGTCCGTGATCAAAGTTATGACCGTTTGTATAAAAGTAGTTAAATTTATGATTTTATCTATTTTAAATCACACTCATAATAATCAATGCATAAAAATACGAAAATAATGTCAAAACAAGGAAAACTTTCGTAAAATAAACAAATTGTAATGACTTTATAAAATTATTGAGCTCTAGGTAACGTTTGTATTTATAAAATATCCTTTATTATTTGATATACGAGTATTTCCAATATTTCGTCAATCTTTAAATGACATCTTCAGGGAGTATGAGCAACAACAAACAATATTAAAAACAAAATTTCCTGTCGCTGCCCTACACTCTAGTCAACACAACATTTACAAAAAATAATTGTTTTTAAAACTGTTTTTTGTTGTTCATCCTCCCTGGAGAGGTCATTCAAAGAATGACGAAGTATTGAATATACTCGTATATGAAATAATAAAGGATATTTTATAAATACAAACGTGACCTAGAGCTCAATTATTTTATAAAGTCCTTCATTTCAAAGGTCGAAACACTTTTCATAATTTATAATACAGAAATTTTCGTATATTTTACGAAAGTTTATGTTATTTTTTCGTACTTTTATGCATGGATTATTATCAGTACATGTATTATTTGTTCGCACTCCACATGTAGCAAATATTTAGATATTTTGATGAAAGAATGCGTTCTATGCGCAATTCCTATGGATTTTGGTTTAAATCTGTAAACACTTAGAACTAGTGCCCATATAATGAGACCCCTCAAAAAATGGCTTTAGTAGATCTGTACGTTACACAACTTCATAGCAGAGCTGTGACTGAATCATTCATTTTTGAATTAATTCGCGAAGCATTCATGCACTGAATTAGTAAAATTTTGAATTAATTCTTTTCGCCAAAAAACCAATTGAATGAAATTTGAATCGATTCATATGCATTTGGCTGGAATGAATTGCAATTCGTTTTAAATCAAATGAATTCGGCAAAATGAATTGCAATTCATTTTCAATTCATATGAGTTTGGCGAAATGAATTGCAATTCATTTCCAATTCATTTGACTTGAATTGATTTTGAATTAATTCAAATGAATTAGAAAAATGAATTGCAATTCATTTTCAATTCATTTGTATTAAATTGATTTTGAATTAATTCAAATGAATTTTATGAAACTCTTCATCACATATAAGAAAATTTTATAAATATGATTAATAACACGGTGCAATATTTTTTCTAATTCATTTGAATTAATTCAAAATCAATTCAATACAAATGAATTGAAAATGAATTGCAATTCATTTTTCTAATTCATTTGAATTAATTCAAAATCAGTTCAAGTCAAATTAATTGGAAATGAATTGCAATTCATTTCGCCAAACTCGTTTGAATTGAAAAGGAATTGCAATTCATTTTGCCGAAATCATTTGAATTGGAAATAAATTCCAATTTATTTTAACCAAATTCATTTGAATTAATTCAAATTTCATTCAATTCTTTTTTTATGTGAAAAGAATTATTGAAAATTCAATTCAAATTCGTAATGAATTGAAATCAAAAATGAATGATTCATTCACAGCTCTGCTTCATAGTTCCCTTGTAAGTTCAACGCAGTTACAACTTAAATCAAAAGATGTATTAAAAGATATAATTTTTAAATAATCATTATGAATGCACTTTTTAAACATTAATAAACTTAATGTTATTTATAAATTACACATTTTGTAGTGAATTCTTAAGAAAACCTTTTAAAACATTATTGTCTTTTATTATTCATAACTCATTTGCTGAAATAACTTACAATCAGAATCAACAATGTTTGATGATGAAGATGGTGGGAAATGAAAATGTGCGTTTTCATATTTACAACAAAAATTACAACGATGAAAATTCGCCTTTTCAACTAACACTTATACATTCAAATGAATCTTAATCTATAAATGTGTGTGTATAGCTGAGTGTGCCGAATGTGTTGAATGTTAATGGAAGTGTAAGTGTTCAGAAGTCTATTTGAATCACAATCACATACATATTCATTCTCAATTATGAATCGATTAAGAGTCAAAAAATAAAATGGACAATATATGGAAAAACATTGATTTTTGTAAGTGTAGTATCCGGGCAGACTATATATAGTTGGAGATTGCAGATTAAATGTGTTCAATGAAGTAAAGATAGGATACACTCTCACTACTCCTATCAACATCATCAAACAAATATACAGATAGTGTAATCACGTATTTGTAATATGGTGGCAATTATTTAGAAATACAATTTTCTTTTAAAGATTTTTCTTTTAAACTATTGAAACAAAAAGTTTATTTTTCGATTACTTTAATCATAAAATATGACGTGAGAAATAATAATCGAGTTCAAGATAATCTTTTGTGCAATAGTATTATAAAAACATGTCTTCATGTGCTAATTTATCTACTTATCTATCTTAATTTGAGATTTTTTTTTCAGATTTTTCACACGAGGTTTAGAGGTCGCGCAAATCCATTTTTTATAGGTTTTTTTAAATGAAACATAGGTAAACATTGACGCAAAAGCAAATTTTTCTGAGCGTCAATGTTTTCAAATGAAAATAGTCAAATGTGCTTTTATGTGCATAAACCTAAAGTTTCGCTATTTACGTAACATATATTTAATGTATTCGTTCTTTTTGAAAAAAAAATTGTAAAGAACGCTTTATAAAAAATTTCTACTAAAATTAAAAAAACTAATGATGCAATTTAAAAATTGATACATTCTTAATAATTCTGTAAAGAATAGTTTTTACTTTGCTGTTTGTGTAAATTTTCAGCAAGACAATGACCCCAAACATACAGCACATGTAGTGAAAGACTGGCTCAAACAGCAAAAATTTGTTGTGATGACGTGGCCTCCACAATCTCCGGATATCAATCCGATCGAAAATTTGTGGAGTTACGTAAAATCGCAGCTTGCAAAATATGCCAGTCCTCCAAAAGGCGTGAACGAATTGTGGGAGCGGACGAAGGAAGTGTGGGAGGCGATTCATCCAGAATTTATGCAGAAGTACACACAAAGTCTACCTAATAGTATCCATGAGCTTAAGAAGGCAAAGGGTTATTGGACCAGTTATTAAAAATATATTATTGTATTAAAAAATATAAAAATAAATAGTGAGTGCAAAACTGTATCATTTTGATTTATTTACATTATGCCTTCGTGTATTTGTTGTTGGGATCAGATCTTAATAAAACCTTTTTGAAAGAGAGAAGACACTTGTACAAATATAATAAGAAAAATTTGATTGCATTTAAGTAAAATTTATAGAAATTATAGGTTGTTAAAGTGATAGTTTTTGGTTTGTGATACACTTATGCTCCTTAGTGTATATGCATCTTGTAGATGTACATATTGTCTTAAACTATGAATATTATAAGCTGTTTACCAGTTTTTCATCCAGATGCAAAGAACTAGAGTTGGGCTTGTAAGTAAAATTTTGCGTGATTCAAGTGTATCGTTCATCATCGTGAATGATTGTGCCTGAGTCAAATTTAAGTGTGAGTGTTTAGAATTTTAGCAAAAAAATATGAAGTTACTCACTTGAGTGTGATTGAGTGTGAGTAGAAAAAATTCTCGTGGCTGAATGTGCGTGAGTGGAATTTAAACTCGTGAACGTGAGTAAGTGAAAGTAGAAATTCACTCACGTACCCATTTCTACTCTAAAATATGTACCAATCTACCCATTTCCTCTTTAAAATATTAAATTTTTGGAGTTTAGTACTTAGTTTTTGCTCAAGATATCAAGTATCAAAAATGACGAGTCAGCGAAGTGCTAAAATTCTTATAACTATGATATTTTACGCAAAAGCTTTGCCGAAACTTGTGGTGTATGCACTTAAAAATAAAATTTGGATATATTCATTCAAAATGTTGACTCAGAAGCTAAGAAAATTTTGGTTATTGACCAAGTTATAAGTAAAATTCAGAAAACGTCCAGAAAAATCGATTTTTGTGGAAAAATTTTAATAAAAAAATCGTACTGTTTTTTGTTAAAATGTTTATTCCCGGGTAAAAATTTTAATATGAAGTCTAATACAATGATATCTCACTTGACAAGTTCCCATATATAAACACATACAGTTTCATTCGAAAATGGGTCATCTAATGGGTATCTAATTATATCAAATGAGATATAATTTGATGCAATTCTATTCGAGATTTGTCCATATCCGGAACTTTAAATTATACCTAATTGGATATAAATAGATCTGATTATATATAATTTTAGCCGATATAAGGTATGCTCTTTGTGACTTGAAGTTATGCTTAAACGTATTTAAGTTAAAAATTTAAATTTCAAGAAATCAACAATTTTTAAGATCAAAATTACAAAATGTAACAATTTCTTTATAAAATTATATGTGAAGGCATATGTAAAAAGTTTAACTAGCAGATAAATCAATTTGATATTGAACTTTACCAAAATATACATGGTATTATATATAAAGCTATATACAATTATAATGAAAATTATTCCAGTATGAAGTCATATATAGTTTAATAAGACTTAGCATGGGACCATATATAATAGGGCGGGTAGATTTAAAAATCGCTCAACGTTCAAGGAAAATCGTATTCTAGGGATCGAAATAAGAAACTTTGCCGAAGGAACCATACCTCTAAAACGAATTCTGATGTCCCGACTTTTGACCCGTAGGGTGAAATTTTGAAAAATCCCACTTTGACCCATTTAGAGTGCCCCAATCGAATCCAACCCAATCGAATATATTTATACTCTATTTCTTCTCCTACTTTCTGAAATATCTCTATCCCGAGATTTGTACATTTTGCTAAAAAAAACACGGCTAAAAAGGCCCTGTTTTAACTTAAATTTTAACCCCTAGAATGATGATTTATGCAATAATCTGCTAGCGCGTCTCCCGGAGAAGAAGTATCTCCCATAATCTTGGAGAGATTCCTCCTACTTTCTGAAATATCAAAGTGGGCTTTTCCAAAATTTGAACCTACGGGTCAAAAGTCGGGACATCAGAATTGGTTTTAGAGGTATGGTTCCTTCGGCAAAGTTTCTTATTTTGATTCCTAGAATACGATTTTTCTTGAACGTTGAGCGATTTTTTTTGCCTCCATACAAATCGACCCGGCCTAATATATAATAATATCGGTCATTACATACATATATTTGGATTATTATTATATGGCTTTCGTAGTCATATATGGAGTAAGATAAGGAGAAATATAATTATATCAAGAACCATATAAAAATTTTCTCAATATAAATTATCATATGTATTTGTATATAATGATATAAACCGTAATGTGACTCCATTCAAAGTCAGATATGTCTTAATTACATTATATATGACTAGATATAACTATTTTTATCCAGGTTAACAAAAGACTAATGATATTGAACACGACTACTCTTACTAATGTCATAATTAACTTTATAAAATCCAATAATAATATTATATTGTTTTAATTTTTTAATATTGAAAAGAAAAATTTTTAAAAATGGCACAGTACGACAATTCTAGCTCACAGCCCTAACGCTATAGTCACAAAGCGTTATTGTTGTGACTGGAAACTCCTTTTAGTAAACAAATTTTAAAGTTTTGTATTCAATTAGTTTCATGCATCCAAGTTTCGTTTGTTACTTATAAGTTAATAAAACAATATAGATAAGTTTTGAACTTTTTTCTTTATACAATTAGGGTCTTCTGACTCTTCTAGATTTTATCTCTTATGAAGTTTGGTGACACGATCTGATTCATGTATGGACTTATTAGTTGATCAAATCTGCATTGCTATAGCAGATGAAGATATTTTTTATAATAACATTTCACGGTTTTTTTGTTAATATATTTACACTAAAAGTTCTATAATTGTGACCTGCTTTAAATGTCGATATGCTTTAATTGTCATCCCCCTTTAAAGGTCTGAAAAATTGATTCATGTAGTACTTTAGTTGCCACCTTGATTTAAAAGTTGCAAATTAAAACTACATTTAAAAATTCCGAGTCTGTTTAAAAAATTAAAACCAGAAATATATGAAAAAATTGATTCCTAGTATACTTTAATTGTATGAACATTTAGTGTATTAACAAAAAACTAATAACATATGAAGTATTTATTTTTAAATGCTTTTAAAATAAGAAATAAAGGAATTTGCATTTAAGCGTTTTTGAAGCTGTAAACGGCTACTTTTGTACAATCACTTTTATACACAGGTCATCAAGGAGCTTTAAATAAAGGGTCCGCCAAATAACTTTTTTTTTTTTGAAAATGCTATAAAAAAAAACTACTGAATATTTTCTCATATTTATTTTTTTATTTGAAAGTACAATCCTTCCGTTTAATAATGGAAAATAATTTCATTCAAATGGCTGCCTCGGCTGGCCATGCAGTAGCCTACACGATCGGTCTAATTTTTAAGCACATTACCGATTGTGTGCAGCTGTATTTCACCAATGGCTTCACGAATATTGTCCTTTAAAGCGTCAATTGTCTCTGGCTTGTTGGCGTAACACTTATCTTTGACGGCACCCCACAAATAATAGTCCAACGCTCTCAAATCGCAGCTCCGAGGTGGCCAAACGACATCAGCTCTTAATGATGTCTCCGAAATGTTCAATTGTTGAGAACGACGGTGAATTGATGTTGATGGCGCATCACGCACACTTTCTGCCACAGCAGCAATATTCTCGGGTGTACGCACTGTTTTTGGCTTATCACGCTTTGGTTTATCGATGAGGATGCCAGTTTCTTTCACTTTTTTCACAAGATAACGAACATACGGAGCTGACGGTGCTTCTCTTCCTCCAAAATCCGTACGCAATTTTCGCACACATTCTGCAACATTACCATGATTTTCAAAGTAATGTCGCAATATTTCCCAGCGTTGTTCAAGCGTATACACAACCATTTTCTTTCAGCGGAAGGATAAAACTAATTATCTGTCAAATCAGACATGAGCTAAGTGTTACCATTCACGAAATAAGCACTAGTTGAAAAAAAAAAACGTTAGATGGCGGACCCTTTATATTTATTGCAAAAAAAAATAATATTTAATGCAAAAATCCATGTTTTTTTCAGAATTGATTGATATACACTTAAAAAAAAAATACTTTTCAAAAATTGCTGTGCTTTAACTTATCAGTTTTCTTAGTTTTATTGCAAATTTTTTAAGAAATTAGAAAATGTTCGGTGTTTTTCAAGTGATTAGTTTAGTTACTCAGAACTTGATCTGTTAAGTATTAAATTAGCATCAAGAGACACCTTTTGATAAAAGCAACGAAATTGCGAATTTCGCGAAAATGGTAAGTGCTAGTAAAGTTCAAAAAGCAGATTTGAAATTTGGAGATCAATGTTCTTAAGACCCTTGCATAACATTTATGGGGACGGTATCCTAGTTATTTAAAATAACTTACAATACAAGAATTCTGTTAACACTTTAGCGATTTTTTAAATTTTAAAAAAATTATTTTGTGTGGTGAATATAAGTTATTAATTATTATGGAACCCCATCATTATCTAATATTTTTTTTGAAAATGGACTAATACCACTTTCAAAAAAAGTGGTTCATATATTTTTGTTTCCATTTCTTTTAAATTATTGCATTCGAATATTTTAAAGTTATTACAAAAATATCTCCCTAATGCTGTTTTTGATTGTGTTGGTATATGCAAATATAAAACTAGATTGTAAAAGATTGTAATTCTAGTTAACTATACTCGTGATAATATTTATTGACAGTTGCATTTACATTTTGGTTATTATGAATGAAAGTTTTAGTTATGTTGCACATTTCAAAAATATAACACTAACACATACTCATTTATTCTGTAACATAAAAGGTGTTGAATTTCTAAACAAGAAAATAATAATTAAATTTGATAAATGGACACAGTAAAATTAAAATGTCTGTAAAAGTTACACAAAATAGTCTTCAATTTTATAGAAAAACGATTAATTTTCAAGAAATCAGGACGCTTAAAATCTGCAACGTAAATTAGTAAAAAAATTTTGTAGAATAAGAAAAAATTTTACTAAAAATAAAATTAGTATAAAGATTAACCATCTTTTTTGTTTGAGTGTATTTATGTATACGCAAATACAAATAAGTTTGTACTACACAAATCTAACATACTCATCAAATGTTTTCTATTACAAATTTATGTAAAAAAAAATGAATACCAAAGGTAATCCGACCACAAATTATTTTCATATATGAACTATTTATACCAAAAAAGGCATAAGTCCATTTCTCTTTAAAATGAGATAAAAAAAAAAAATCCGTTTTAACCCGTTAAAAATGTATGATTGATATTTATCAGTAAAATATCATCATACATTCCTTAAATGTTCTTATCATATATTATTTTGTGCATAATTTGTAAATTTACCCATTTGTTATTGTGGGGATTGGGGTTACGCCACTTTTAAAATAAACCTTTTTACTTTATTTACTTTTAATTAAGAAGAAGAAGCATTCTAGTTGAGAAATGAATTGTGCATTGGTATTAGTTAATTCTGTCTCTTCTGATCGAAACAATACTTGTGTGTACGTAGTGTGACAAAACTCCACTTTAGCCACAGTCATCGCTGTGTCGACCGTGGCTCAACTCGTTAAGAGGGTGAGATTACGATGCATAGCTTGATGCTAAGGCAGTGAGTTCGAATACCAGTACGACACCAAAAAAAAAAACAAAAAACAAAAAAAAAAAAAGTAAAAAAAAAGTTTTTCATATAGAGCAAATTAACAATATAAAACACTTTGTTCACTCCTGACGAGTCCCAGGAGGGGGCCGAAGCTGAGGCAGTCTGGTGTATCCCTTGTGTCCGTAAAATTTTTCAATAAAAATATTTTCTTCTTAACCCTGCGGTAAATGAAGGGTCGATTGATCCAAAGTGACGATTTTGTGATATATGATTGGGTGGCACGTCACGAAACCTGTGAAACCGAAATTGTGGTTTACCAAAAAGTGTTAATTTGTGTGAAATGACCAATCACATGACTATAGTAATGGTGCCAAAATATTGACAAGTTGGTATCAGGTATATCATGTAACTAGAGAAAAAGTAACATAACATCATAGTGTACTGAAGCAACTAGGGCCGTTGCAGTTGAAGTTCTTACTGGTCATTGAACAGGTTCATTCCCGTTAGCAGTTGATGAAAACATGGCAATTAGTGCCACAGGATTCAGTCCATTGACTGCCAGAAAGCGGATATAACACTGAAATAAACTTATTTTAAAATTTATTTTTGTTGTGCCTTTTTGAAGGTTTTGTGAACACTGTTTTGGGGAAGTTTAGTTACCGGTTCCGGACGGACAATTTAGCAATTCGTATATAATATGACGCTCGGTAAATAAAACGTAAAAGGTTATTTGCTAATTACTTTTCGCATACCCGGCGACATGTACTCCGTAGACCAGTACAGTTGTACTTCACAAATCTAATCCATTCAAACTACCTCAGTAACAGCACACATTGCGCTTAATATGTGACTAGTTTCCCATCAAAAACTGTTCTCCAGTTCTCCGATACGTACACCTACACCAGTCACGTGATAATTATTTTCCCACTGTTCCTGTTGCATGTCACATAAATCCTAATATTATTCTACTTTTACTCTGCCTACTTCTAACTTGTCCTGTAGCTTATTAATTTATGTCGGTACGGTGTTATTCCCCTTCGCCAAGTTATTACCCACGTCACAAGGTGCTTTTAAGGTAGCAATTGCCACCTCCTATGACAAGTCCATGTTAAAAATACCGGTCACTTTCATATAACAGAACCGAAACTAGGACAGGTTCATACACACAAAGCTCTAGTCACGTGACCATACCAGTGACTGGTTCAATTCCCGCAGGGAATGTAAAGAGACTAACTAGAGTAATATTCTACAGTAATTAATTAAAAATTAATTACGAATTTCATTATCTGACGGTTGCAAAACATTTTCTAACTTTAAATTAAAAAAAAACAATTTTTTATTGAAATTTTTTAAGTTTTTAGTGCATATTTTGTATTTTTTTAGTGCATATTTTGGACTTGTTAGAGCATATTTTAGGCGCATATTTTCGATTTTTTAGTGCATGCAAATCTCAGCCCTACTTATGATAGTTTATTTAAGAACTTTGTAGTCTATTCACATCAACAATTTATACGCTAAATTTTATGAAACCGCCTTAAATAAATTTTGTTTAAAAGTTTTAGTAGTTTCTGTTTCACAAAAAATGTATGTTATTTGTAATAGTTATTAGGCGTTCAACTTCATAGATTATTTTTAATCCAAAATGTACTATATACACTGATAGAAATTTGTGCGTAGTATTAATGAATTCCTTCATTAATCCAATGAATTGTTTCATAAAAAAGTTCCCAAAGAAACGTTTCATTGAGTCAATGAAATGTGTTTCATTAAATCAATTTTAATGAATGGTTTCATTGACCCAATAAAAATTTCATAAAGTATATGAAATTTTTTTCATTAATCCTAGCCTAATCGTTACTAAAGCTCATAATTTTTGACGAATTCGAAATAGATAAAATTTGAAAAGTAGCTGAATAGAATTCAGATCGAAAATTACAAATTTTTAAAATAAAATTTTTTTATCCATAAAAAAAAAATATTTTAATTATTGTACTTTTTTTAAATTATGAATATTAAGAAATTTAATGATTGAAAAAATCGTTTAAATATAATTAACAGGCATTAAAATATTAAAAGTTGAACTAAAAAAACCAATTTTAATTTATTTCTGTTTTTATTGTTTTATTTTTACAAAATTGTTCAATCTTTCTTTACATTTTTTATAATTTGTGTTAAAAGACGACATATTATCTCATATGTCGGTACAAAATATGTAATTTTTTATCGATTTAGGTCTCGTTTTGAACAAAACTATATAGAGAATCTGTTCCCTGGAATTTAGAGACCAACTATTCAAATTCGTCAAGAACTGTTAGCTCTAGGCAAAATTATTAAAAAAAAAAAATTATTTATATCAAAGTTTTGGTTAACTCTGTTTAAACGAAATTTATCAGTTTTTTTTATTTCAAAATGATAGTACAAAAAAAATTTTTTTTTCTTATTTCAAGTCAAAATTTTTATTGAAAACATTTTTTAAATTTTTCATTGATTTAATGAATTTTTTTTATGAAATTATGAAAAAATCATAAAAAATGTTAATGAAAATATAACCAATATTAATGAATTTTAGACGTATTCTCAATTGTATACATTTAATTCATCAGCTCTTGAGAAGTTTCTGACTTTTTTGCAATTATAATTAAAAGTTTTAATTATTTTATTGGTAGAGTTAAATGTAATTCTGATCTTATATAAATTTCGAGCAAATGTGGACTTACTCCATTTTTAAAACAGACAGTGCCCATGTATATAAATATCTATAAGTCGGTTTGATATACTCGTATGTCCATTTGCATATACATTTGTCAGTTACTAACAAGCATACACTGTAAAAATTTGGTGAATACCTTTTGTTAAATACCTTTTACAGTTATAACATTTTAAAATGCCTGTAGGAAAATTCTGTTATCATTTTGAAAAAAAATTTATTTTTTTAAATAAATTCAGCAGTTGTTCTGAATTTTTAGAGTAATAATTTAATAATCAATTTATCAAAAATCGGCTAGTTTTTATTTTTCTTATTTATTAGAAAATGTTAGAAGAGTGAAAATACCACTCGGATCGAATATCTCCGATTTCAATTAAATTCAACATAACTGTTATACTAAGCAAGAAATCGACGAAATGTAAATTTCAGATTCCGGACCCTTTTGGTTTCCGCAATTTGACGTAATGACAATTGTTTGTCTTGCATCAAATAAGGAGGATTATTGAGAAAATAACTAGTCTCGATTTCAGTTTGGTTGAAATTATGAAAATTTTTCTATACAGATTTTGAAACAAAATCCCCGAGAGTGCATGTTTTGTGGCACACACTGAACCAAAACTACAATTACTTCAAAAAATTAAAAAAATTTATAACGTACAGATTATTTTCACTATTAAAAAAAAATTCACTATTAACCACTCGCTTAATATATATGCTCGACATATGTTGAAAAACGAAGAAAATCTTCAATGTTTGATATTCTTTCACTTACACTGTAAAGGATAAAATATGATGACATTTGAAAGTAACTGCCAGTCAAATTTTCAACTTCATTAGTTGAACTGGCAACTGTAGTAATAATTAACAGAACTATACATAGCTTTATAGAAAATAAGTTCGCAGTAAATTTCTTCATACTCAACAAACTAAGTCACGTTACGTGTTTAACTTAACTGGTTGAGTTAAATAGATGATGTTTACCATTTAACACTTTAAGGCACGAAGAATGTTGATGAAGGCCGTTGCGGGCTAGAAAGTTAACTCCATTCATGCAAGTGTCAAATAACTTTTTTCTGTTAATTAAAGTAAATTATCACAAATAAAAAAAAATTATAATTTTTCTGTTAATATGGAAAAAATATTCATGATCTTTAATCGAACTAACCAACATCTCACATTTTTGAAATTTTAATAATATTACGTTATAATTATGAACCAATAGAAAACTACAGAATTTAAAATATTTAACGATTCTTAACAACAAAATCTCTTTAGCTTGTACCAATCGAAATATAAGACACAGGTAACTAAATCTTGCGAATACGACAAAGCGATCCGATCAGTAGTTTAAGAAATACTTTGAATACAAAATTGACTTTGAAGCTATGAAACACACTTTATATTAATTCTGTTCATTCAACCTGTCCCCTGGGAGGCGAACATAATCGGCTTTTCACTCGTACACAAACTGAAGGTCAACAAAACACTCATCAGATAGCGTTTAAACACAATCGGTTTTATGTCAGCAATCAACAGAGCAAGTTCATGCCGCACTGTTTCATACAATAGGCACACTGATAATATTTTACAACAATCAAAGACATTTTTGTACACTCAAAAAAATAAGTTAGTAGAAAAGGTTGTAAAACGTCTTGTAAATCAAATATGCTATTTCTCATCAAATTTTCTGCTGAAATTCTGTTTTCAGCTAAAATTTTAGTTATATTTATTCAGCACTTAACTATTCAGAACTAATGTTTTTTTTTAATATTTCACTAATGTTTTAATAATTAATTTTGCTAAAAAAAAATTGTGCTGATAAGCACATAAATAGTCTGGGCGACAACCAGATAGAAAGATATACGAAAAATCAAGTAGATGTCGCGACATGTAAAGATGTAGTAGAGAAAGTACAACTATTAAAAAGGCATATAAAAAATTATCCTTGGAAGATATTTGTATCTTTTTTTCATGCAAAAGCACGCAAAGAATCTTAATACATATATGGATTAAAAATTCTTTAATTTTGTGTTGTCACCGGCTTGTCAAAGTAATTGTCTATCAATTAAATTAAAGATAAAATTAAATATTTAAATTAATAAACATTAAATGTGTATTTGTAAACTAAATTTTTAAAGTGATTATTAATGTAGTGTGGTCAAATTGCAAACAAATATATGTTCAGGTAGACAGATTATAACGAAAGACAAGGACGAACATCTTAGGTAATTTTCTATGCTGCCTTTTTCTTATTGCAAAAAAATGGTTGTATGTTTAGACAAGCATTAACGTAATTATTTGAAAGATAATTTTGTTTGTGTTATACATAATTTTTTTTTTTTATATTTTCTGATAATAAATTAATTCATGTTGTCAATGTGGGCGCATGAACATTTTCATATTTTGTAACGTATTGTAAACTATTTTTATAAGAACCGCAAACATCAAGTAAATTAACTGAAATATAATTTTTCTACAATTTTTTTTTTTTGTTTTTCAGTCTACTAATAACACTATGCAACAAAAAAAGACTTTTTGAAAAACACAAGATCTTGGCTATATAGGTACGATTCTACTATCCAAAGGTTGTAAAACCCTATACTCGGTTTGTCCAGATTGGTGACCAATTCCTTATTATGCTTTTTGCACTTAAGTAATACAATTAAATTATTATTTGAATTCATTCTTATATCCACGCTCATAAAAAGGGGCGGGCCAAATAGCATTTTAAAATCCTCTGGGCCTACATGCAGGACTCTGAACTAACTCTGACATAAAAAATGTTTCATTTGTTTTACAAAAATACAAAAAAACGTGTAAAAAAAATTGCAATAAAAGTATAGTCTAGCCAAAAACACACATTTTAATGTACACGTTGGTCTTTATGAGCTATTTAGAGTGCCTAAACATATTCAGATTGTTTTGGTATGTTCAGAAAAGTTGTTCGGCGTTACCTTGGCTACACTTTTGCTGACATTAGCAATTTTTTTGCAAGCACCCTCCTGACTAAAATTTTACTGACTTAGCAAATATTTTTGCTGACTTTGCTAATTATTTTTTTTTTTTATTTTTTGAGTGTAGGGCCTCATGCACTGTGTAGCAAATATGAGCCAATGTTTTAAAGTTAAAACTCAAGATATATTTGATCTTCAAATATTTTTGAAAAAACTAATCTAATTGGGAATAAATGAATCATAATGAATTCTCGTTATAATCGTAGAGGTCCAACCTGTTGGTACCCCTATATGTGCTATAATCTCAAATTGCATAGTAGAAGGTCTTTGGTTCGTTTTTGCACCAATATACCGATTAACTAAATTGTTTAATTTTATTATAGGACTTTTAACTTTTTTATTATATAATAAATTAGTGGCAATTCAGAACATTTTCAGTCATCTTCAGTCAATTTTGCATTTAAACTGATCAGGATAAAAGTTAGACTTATACATCGAAAGAAAAATTTGCGAAAAAAAAATCGTTGGACTAGGGATTTTTGCATGATTACCTGATTGTAATATCCACTTTTACAAAAATTGTAACTAACATTCAAAAACGATGCGTAAACTCAGATTTTCATAGTAAAACTGAAGTCATTGACGGCTTCTATTTTGCATATTTGGGGCATACGTGACATGCCACCCAATATATTTGTATATATCACTTTAAATATCACTTTCTTAAAACACTAAAACTCATAAAAAATATAATTTTTTTTGCAAAAAAAAAACATATTAAGTATACAAAAATTTTACAAAAACTAAAAAAAAGTGACTTTTTCGCCTTGTATTCCGTTTTCTAAACTTTAGGGCTGAATGGGGTCGGGAAAGCATTGTCCAATTGAGCTAAAACTTTCACAATAGCATTTTTACACTAAATGACAGAATCCTAGACCTGAGCACCTTCAAATTTCAAAAAAAAATTTGCCCATATCCACTAAAACCACTCTAATCTATACAATATATAATTTCTTAGTAAGTCCGAATTTTTGTATGTATGTCCTATCCTTTCCGCAACTTTCTGCAGCCATCTGATGACATAGGAAGCTGAAATTTGGCATACTTAAAGTACTTTCTCTACGGAAGATCGTAACGAAACCAGATTTTTGATTTTCGGTCTATGGGACCGGCTTTTCAACTAGTACAACTATAAAGATCTGATTGAATAGATGTTTTTTTATAATTTGGGGAACATTGGGCCCCACTAGGCACGACTAGGCACTGTCGGATTGAGCTGAAAAATTAGGACATGACTTCTTACACCAAACCTCATATTTTAAGCAGCGCAAGCAATCAAATTTCAAAAAAAATATAATTACGACCAGTCTAGTATACAAGTTAATAATGTTCATTTTGTTTGCTTGAAAAATGCATTTATTATAATAATAAAATGAATTCATTCATTATTCAAAGTATTGTCCATTGTTAGACACTACTTTTTCCCATCTTTCTGGTTGCATATGGATTCCGCGCCAAAAGAACTGCTCCGGTTTTGAGGTAAAGACCGAATCAAGCCAATTTCTGTAACCCTTTTCTAAAAGTTAAGCGTATTCCAGTAAGGGCGTTCTGCATGGATCAAAACAAATCGTAGTCAGAAGGGCAAGGTCTGGTCTATAAGACGGGTGAGCCAAAACTTCCCTTCCCCTGTTTTCCATATAGGTTTTGACCGGTCTTGCAGCATGTGGCCGAGCATTGTCATGATGAAAGATTATGGCCTCGTGTCTGGTCGAATATTCTGGTCGTTTTTCCTTGATTGTTGTCTTCAAACGAATCAATTGGTTCGGTACAAGTCCCCTGTGATCGTCTGACCCGATTTCAACTACTCATAATACAAAACATCCTTCTGACCAAATAAAGAGCATTACCTTGGCGCCATGGATATTCGGCTTCGGCGTTGATTTAGCTGGTTGGCCAGCATTTACATATGACTTGAAATGAAAGAAGGTTAACAGACCTCCAAAATACCATATTTGTTATAATTGACACAAACCATATGTGATAGTTATAACATATGTTGTCCAAATAGTGTCATAATAGTATGTATAGTTCATATATGATATCACAATGATAAGTAGTATTTTTCCAAACAAAAATTATCGGAGTCAAGTTGGCATGGAAAAATCTTTATATAGTGATTTTGTTTTGTTTGTAGTTTTTTTTTTTTAAGTTTAGATCCAAACGCTTAAACTTTCCCCAAAGCATAGTTATGTATTATATTTAAAATAAATAAGTTTTAAATATTTTACTAAAAACTATTATTTATTTACTAGTTTTGGTAAGTTTTATAATAAAACAGTATTGTTAGTATACTGATATACTTATTAATGGATTAATTTTTCAAAAAAGATATGGAGAATTAATACATTTCGTTTTAAAATATTGACTCACGCAGAGATTTGTTCAAATTTTTAAGTGTTGTTTTTGCACATTTTGGTCTAAAAACACATTTTATGGATATAAATATTAACAATTATCCTTATATACATATTAATCGATTAACTTTTCAAAAAAGATTTGGAGAATAAATACATTTTGTGTTTTAGTTTTGAAACATTGGCTCACTTTTATACCAGAGTGTATATAACGAACAGATTTTTTCAGTCCAATTGCATCAATACATTATCATTTCTCTTTTGAACCCATTAATGCCTGACCCCCGATTCCATTGTCCAATATCGATGAAATTTCACACATTCTTTACTAACGGTTTTGGAAGTTATTTGATATAATTTTCTTTTCGATTTCCCATACTTGGGACTTATGAATTAACCACTGATATAAAATAATTCCTCTGTGGTTTTTTAATTAAATTATTTTGTTATGCTCTTTCATGTAAAACTCTTCATTTTTACTTGAAAATAATCGATATTTCAAGCAAGGGTACTTCATAAAACTGTAAAATACGTATTTTAATGGTCATGTCATGAAATCATACCTGTAGCCCAAGTGAGTGGTCCTACCCAGCTACAAATTTTTTTCACTTTAAAGAATACCTAACACTATTAGGCAACAATAAAGTTTTCCGATGTGTCGCTTCTCCAATTTTTCAGAGGCAATTTCAGTTCTTTCTTTCAATTTTTCAGAATATATAAATTTGCAGACAAATGAACAGATAATTACCAACCCCCAATTTTACACCAACATTTTCCTAAAGTATTTTTATCCTTTATCCACCTATCTGTAAAAATCAATTTGATGCAACTCTTACCTGGCTTAAGCTATAAATTTTTTTAAGATGGTTCCTTTTTGGGTATTTAAATACCCAATAGGCAGGAATGGGTTAACCAGCTCTGCTGTATACATTTCAATATAACTTTTGTAAAAGATACGTGACGTATAAGTAATTTTATCAGGTATTATTTATTGCTCATACGTCACGTATTCATAGCTATTTGTTAACATACAAGTCGATTAAGGATATACGAATAACGAATAACGGTATATAATCCATTTTGAAAACATTACATGGGAAGACAAAATGTGGAAAACTCTTTTAATGTCAAATGTTTTATTGTTTTCGATCACAGTTCGATAATACAAGTCTAATTGTATCCATATAGACATTTTCATTTAGATATTTTACTTGCAAGTGCTTGAAACTAATTTTTAAATATTTTTAATTAATTACACTGGAGCATAAAATGTAACTATTAAAAATTTATAAAGATCTGTCCATCAACACATATCCAATTCCTTTTCACTATGGCGGATAGACTGATTGGGGTATTCCTCTACGCTACGCTCTTCAGAAGCAATGACTTCTTCTGTACGAACTGTACGACGTCTCTCTGGATGTATATTATCGTAAAGAGGAAACTTGGTTCAAAAACGTTCCATAGTTAGTCGAATTAATTGCTCTGATGGACGATTATGTTGACCGTAAAATGGACGGAGTGCGCGACACGTCCCAGTAAAATAGTAAGATCCAAATAACTAGTTGCAGAACAACTTATACTGTATTATAACAGGTTATAATTTCTGTTTTGCAACTGGTTCTTTTTATATGGAGTTTGTCCTTTTTGTAATAGGTTCTTTACCTCCAAACAAGAACAGGTTGATTTAGAACAGGTTCTAGAACCACTTATAGAACTGGTTCTGGGACAGTGACACCTTACATTTTAACTTTCAGCAACCTGTTCTAGAACCGGTTTGATATAACCGGTGGTAAAAGAAGTTATTCTAGAACAGGTTCAGAGGCAATTTGTTCTAAAAAATTTTGCTGGGGTATTTCGAACAGCACCATGATTTTCAAAATAAATTTGCACAATTTGGAAGCGTCAGTCTATTCATGTTGTAATGCCAAACTAAACATAAATCACTTGATAGCTGACAAAATGGACGTCAGTTAAAAAAGTGTTGCCAACTTAAAGCTCTCTACCTGTATTAAAAACACCCTTTATATAACACAAACTAATTATCTTTAAACTAATTACATCAATGGTTGTCTAAATGATGGCATCTTTATAGATCCGAAACAAAACGAAATAGCAAAATATGAAATATACAACCCTTTTTTTGCAAAAAGAAAGAGAAAACATACTAGATTACGTAAAACATGTGTCCCTGTCTTTCGCTTAAGTCTGTCAACCTCAACTTATATTTGTTTGCAATTTGACCACAATTCAATAATAGTCACTATTATCATTTACAAATACACATTTAATCATTATTAAATTTAAATATCTCATTTTGTCTTTAATTTAACTAATAGACAATTACTTTGACAAGCCGGTGACAACACAAAATTTAAGTTATTTTAATCCGCAATTTATATGTATACAATACACATTGTTGGCGTCCCGTTAGTTTTATTATGTATTAAAAACAGATACAGAAATCTTCCATGGTTGATTTTTTTATATGTCTTACAAGGCTTGACTTTTTATTATCATTTTCCTCTTCTCTACTGCATCTTGATATACCGCGGCATCTAGTTCATTCTGCGTATATCTTCAATCTGGTTTTACTCCATACTTTTAATGTGCTTATCGGCACAATTTTTTTTACGCAAAATAAATATGCAAAACATTAGTAAAATATTAGTTAAACATTAATTTAAAACAGTCAAGTGCTGAATAAGTATAACTAAAATTTTAGCTGAAACATAATTTCAGCAAAAAAAAGTTGCTGAAAAATCGTATACTTGATTTACAAGACGTTTTACTAATTTTTCTATTGACTTATTTTTTCAGTGTATTTCTAACCAGTGAGGTGTCCCGACCCGGACCGGCAGTTTCTAATGAATCTCGGACATTAATGGGGCCCGTGTTTTTTTTTTATTTGCCCGATCTCATGTTTAGGCTTTACTAAGTGGTGCCAAAAATAAGTCCATTTTTTGCGATTAATTTCGTTCTATTAAAAGTAAATATTTACAAATTTCTTATCATTTGAAAAGTTTTTGAAAGATACATTCGGTGGTGTTTATTAAATTATGCCCACAGATTTTCAAGTATTTTTGCTATTAAAAATAATGTTTTTAATCGAGGGGGTGTCTGAGGTTTTTCCTATATACGAAACCGTTCGTTTTTTATGCGACTTTTCTCGACGAGCCTTTATCCCCTATATTTCATATAATTCAAAAATGTGGCAACTATCGGCTCACTATATAGGCATTATGGGTATCAAAATATTTATTTTCGAGAGTACAAATAAATCAAGGTTTCATAAAATCAAATGAGTTTTTAGCCCTACTTTTAACCCTTAAACGTGAGATTGGACAGTTAAAAAAAGTTTAGAATACCTCCCTGGTAAATATAACATTAAAGCTGAAGAATAATTATAATTTAAGCCTAAGCCCGGTTTTCTTTAAACATTGTTTACCATGAAAAAGTTTCAGGATTTTCGGTCAATATCTCCGAAATTTATCCATAAATAAAAACCCATTTTTGTTTGATTTTCGACTCAAAAATATGGTTTGAAAACTATCAATAAAATTAATCGATAAAAAAATAGCCTTATTTATTTTTTAAGTATATTTCTACTAGATTTCAGCTCTAAATTCTCTACAAGGTCATGTCGACTATTACAAACATGAAAGTGTTGCAGTCATTCAACTAATGTCAATTCATATCCGATATAACTGCAATTTGCATATTGTGATGAGTTTTTTTTTTTGTTTGAACTTATGCAAGTATACAAGGTCCAGCAACATAAATTGTATGTATATACACTGTAAAAATTTATAGATAAATTATAGAAAACCTATAAAAAGTTAATACATATTTCAAACTAATTTCCAATTGTTTTAAGTGCATTTTCGTAGTGCATTCAAGTACATAAACACCTTTACATATAAAACTATACAATATGTCTGTAAATGGTACATGTGGATGGAAAATGTTGTATTATTCGTTGTAACACTTCATTATAGTCTTCATTATTTTCATACATTTTCACTCCTAATTGTCATCATTACTTTTGTCTAGATTCCCATGTCAGTTCGTTAAGCTGTGTTAACTTTTTTCTCTCTCTTTTGTGTGTGTGTGTATGTGTGTATGTTTGGATGTTATTATCTGATACTTGATGTTGTTATAATTGCAGGTGTGAATTGGGAGGTTGTTAAATATATTTTAGCCAATTTCAAAAGTTTTTACCACTCCCAATTTATCTTTAATTTGTATACAAAATAATTGGAAAAACTGGTTTTTGTATATTAGAAGCACTTGTATACCAGTAAGTGAGTGTGTGCGTTTATGATTTTCATTTGTATTGTTATAATGAAACCTAATACTAATGTGATTTATTATCTTGTCTAATGAATGAATGGCACAGGTCTAATCAGTGTATTCATCATTTTCATATATCATTGATTATATTACAGCTAAATGATATGAGTTGATGATGTTGCTCATTTGTTAACATTTTTTTATAGAAATTTAGCATTGAATTGAGTATAAAAAAGATTTTTAAATTATGAATTTTTGGGAAAAATAAAGTTTAATTTAAAATCTACTTTAACTTTTTAGAGATTCTAAAAGACAATAGACTAAAATGTGTCTGCTTTATATTAAGTCCACTATGGCGTATGATTGTTTTTAATTGTCACCTATAACATAAATTATACGTACCCGTATTCCTTATAGAGATATTTTACAAAAAAATATATCACAAAACACGACATTTTCAAATTTACCTCTTCTGATTTTAGTAAAAATTGGAATGAACATTCTTCTAGTTAATATTGTGCTTTTCTTTTCTTTTCCAAAAATCGTTAGAGTTCGCATTTAATCGTTGCTCAAATTTGGGGGTTTTTAACAAATGTGTAAGAAATATACAATGTTTGAAATATAATAACTTTGGAACGCGTCAACAGATAATTAAAAATGTATTGTCATATTAAAGATCAAATCATCTTCTTTAAACTGTATTGCTCAACAAGAGTAACGAAATGTATTAAATGTCCTTAATTCACGAATATCTCAAAACCCCGATTTTTTTGGAAAGTGTCTTTGATATTTAATAGGGTATTCAATCGGTAAACCGTTACTCGATTAGTGAATTTCAATCAAACATTTGTTCAATAAATTAAAATGTACAATTTCGAGTAACGAATAACGAATTTTGTGCGATTAATCGAGGTTATCGAGTAAATCAAAAAATGTTCTATTTCAGTTTATATTTCATAAAAAACATAAATGGTTTTGTATTGTTCAAACAAATTTTTTTATTAAATACTTACATATTATATTTGATGTGAGTAAGATTATTCAAGTTCAAGATTATTTGTTCAACAAAAAACCGTGCAATGTTTATTTATATATTTTATATATTTTTTAAGTGGCATCATCATACTGCAGTGATAAAAAATATTTTTCTTCTGTAGTTTTTGCGAAATTTCGCTTCGCACCGAGACCAATATCTAAAATAGAAAATATTTATGAATTTCTAAAAATATTTTTAATATATCCTTGAACATTTGCAAACATAATTTTACTCAAATAAAGTACTATCTTATGTAGACATCGAAACAATAAACGAATTTGTGCGCCCCGGTAGGCTAGTTGGTAGCTTGCTGACATATCAGTGCGGGGGTCGTGGGTTCGATTCCCACCAGAGGCACTGGTCTCGTTTTTAGCTACAACGCGCCGAAGGCCATAGTAACTAGTGCTCGGTTAGGACACAAAGGTCCGATATCCAGAAATTAAGCAATATTTTTAAATTTATAAATATTCAACAAAAAATAAAAACAATCTCAATACTCCTATCAAAGAAAGATTAACTATTTTCCAAAATTCTTATTAAATTAAATTCATCATAATTTCTTAGTGTTCCAGCTCTGATCGGGCCACTCAGTCTTTTCTTGCTTTCGGCTCTATATTCAAATTAATCACATAAATTCAAAATTACCTATTTAGCAAAAAAACAAAATAAAATGAAACCAAAATCTGACTTCTAAACTTCAACGCTGCATTTTTTTAGCGACAGCTAAAAAGTAATATCATTTTTCTTTATATTTTTCCAAGGCATGAACTGCGATGACTTATTATTTTTTATATTTGCAAAAAAAGCTAAAAGTTATATCCCTAATTTTCTCTTAAAGTCGAAGATTATAAAAACGAAAGAAAAAGTAAAACACCTCAATTATAGATTCCCAGCAAAAAATAACCTGGATGTGGTAAGTAGTAGCTATATTTGTATGCTTCCAAAAAAGCGCTTCACCGCATTGCATACAATAAAGAAATTAGGGAAGGCATTCTGTTGTGCTTCCCAAAATGCCTTCTTTGAAGCAGAGAATAATTCTTTCAATGAGGCAATAAAGACGCATTAATGTTGTTAACATTCAAAAAAAGCGGTTCTTATTGCCTAAGAAGACATGAATTTATTACTTCTAAGAGCACATGAACAAAGAGCTTTTCTCCTGTTTAAAGGAGATATACCAAGTCATGCCTTCTGTATTTGCTTCGAAAGCGCTTCGTAATTAAACAATGCTTTCTGGAAGCGCTTCTGGGTAAGCACTATTATTTACTGGGTTGTTTTTAAAGATTTTGGTAATTTCTAAATAATTAAATGACGTACATATATTCTAAATATGGATTAAAAAATATCGGAAGTCCTGATTTTGTATTTGGTTTGTGTGGTTTTATTTATTTTTCAGTAAAAATTAATTAAATAAAACTATTGCAATTATTCGAGTTACTCGAGTAATTTTAAAATCTGACGCGATTAATCGATTAAGTTAAAATCCTCAAAATCGAGTTACTCGTTCACTCTAACAAAATCCAACCCGATAAATTTAAATACCCAACTACAAATTTCAACATTTTTCGTCACTCTTGTTAAAATCGATATACATGTTTTAACAGGAGACTAAATGATGGTAAACTGTCTACTCTGATTTTCGGTAATATGAAACAAAGTGTTCTTAATATTTGGTATTAATATCTTGTCATAATGCTCATAACTAATGGCAGAACAATAGATTTTGATAAAAATTAAAAATTATGAAAAGCAAAATTTCCATCCTTAAAAAATGTTTTTTTTTTTAATTATGTATACCTTGAGCTTTAAAGCTTGAAAAAACCGCTACATTATCACTTACAGATATTAAGCAACTAAAAGATGTAAGAAATATATTTTTTCCCTTTTTTGTTTTTATGCGTTTATTTTACAAAAGTCTTTTAGGTTTTTTAATATTGTAGGGGAAAGTCCTCAATATGGACAGGGACCCAATATGGTCATTGCGTATAAAGTTTTTGCATAAGGTAGCAGAACTGCAAGCTTTCTCTCAATCTTGTCGTTTGTATAGACGCAGTTTTCATGCATACTCGAAGAAAAAATATCACGTAGTTTTTTTACTGCTAATACGAAATAATTTTTTTGGTAGAAAAGTTGTTGAGAGCACATGAGAGAAGCGCTTTTCACCTTCTGGTATTGCTTCGGAAGTGCTCGGTAATTAAATAATTACTTGCAGAACTGCTTCTGTGTAAGCACTATTCTTTGCTGGGATATAACACTTTAAGATATTTTATTCCGTTTGGGCTCTAGAACATTATTTCGAAGACCATGTCCATCTTGGTGCCCCTTGCCCTATTATTGTTTTAAAAGTAGATATATTTTATTTTCTATAGGTATAAAACATGTATATTAGGATGTCCCTTAAAATAACGATTTGTCGATTTTCGTTCTTTACAACCCCCAGTTTTATTACAAATGGTTCCAAATAAAACAACTAGATTTATTTTTAAAAACGATAACCCGTGCCGTAAATATCCCGAAAATGTCACATATTGTAGAAAGAGTATTATAAAAACCTTCCAGAATTCGAAGTTTCGAAAAACTTAATTTTTGATTTCATGATCTAGATTTTGCATGTCCAGTTTTATATTTTTTATTTTGTTACTAAATGTTTTTGTTACCAAGAGTAAATTGAAAGACATGCTCAATCATGATCAGTATTTTGTCTATTACTGTTTCCTTGTTTTTTAATTATAAACACTTGCATTTAAAAATGACAAGTCAGTCTGAATTTGAGATCGTATGCAATAGCATAATATTATTAATTTATATCAATATTTTTGAATAAATACTATCCTTAAGGAACATTCACAAAAATTTAAATTTTTAATAAAAAAAGTTAATAAAAAGTAATGTAAAAATTTAAAAGTAAAATTTACTAAAATGAATTTTAAAATATAAAAATAATCATTTAATAAAAATTAAAAAAAAAATAAATAAAAAATATTTGTGTTTTATTTGAAATAATAAAAAACCTACTGAATAATCCGTATAAAATTAATTACGCGACAATACTGAGAGTTTGTAAGACACTAAATTTTTATTTACAAATATATGCACTTAAATACTACATAAAAAATTCTTAAAACTAAACTAGCCTACCTACAAGCGATCATTAGTATTCTTGTAGGGGATGAACTATTTTATTGTAACTTCATGATAAGAGATGCAACCATAAAACCTTTTTACTGCTTATCTGTATGCACACATGTGCATACCAGATGTTAAGCACTAAACTAATAAACTAAACGAATTTAAAAAAAGGATTTTTCTCTTATGTTCCCAATGCTAAGAATTCAATTAAACTTAATCTACTTGTGATGGTTTTCTACGAACAATCACTAAACTATTATTTATGCATTTTGTTTTTTCTTAGGAAAATGTAAATTAATAGATGATAAGAAAAAAAGAAAGATAAAATATGTTCAACTTATTTGAACACCTACGACAAAACTCTACAGCTCATACCGCGAGAGACACAATAGCGATTCTGCAATGACCGAATAATTAAATAAAAGCTAATTTTGCGTGGCTTCCTGGTTCATCAAATTTGACGGCCCTTTCATGAAGGGACAGCTTTAAGTCAAGAAACCACAAACCATTTAGCATTGGAGCCAGAAAAGTTGCGAAACGTAGTGCAAAATGTCTTCAAAAGAGCCACCAACAGGAAAATGGACTCCATTTTTTTTTTTTAATATTTTATTATATTTCACCAATTTAAATGTGATGCAAGACCGAGCTGTATTGCTGCTATTTAAATGTTTTTTTAATATAGGCATTTCTCAAAATGAATTAAATTTAAATTATTTTAAAAGCACCAAATTTTTTGATCTGCCAACTTTATGCAAACGGTGGCAAGTTTGCTTAAACCAACGGTTGGCAACTTTTATTAATCGATTAACAGAACAATCCTGTCAAGATTGTTAATACCTCGTTATGAAAACGCATAACCGACCATAGCCGTTGCTATGCCGACACTGTGCCGATTGTATTTTTCTGCATGGGTATTTTGTACTGAACGTAATATGACGTATGAGTGTTTTTAATTAGAACCTATAATATAAATTATACGCAACGTATTCTCGTATGCGTGTTATACCTCATTTATACTACAACCGAAACCTAGTATGTAGTTTTTGAAAACTTCTAGTTTTTGATTCAATATGTTCATTGCATTTGAGAAGAAAATACAAATAGTTTTCAAAACTTTTAGTTTTGGTTGTAGTATAAATGCAACTTTAAATTATTGCAAAATTATATTAATTCAGTCCTTTAAAGTTCTAACAAATTATAAATTTCTTAGGGTGTTTAAGTTTTTAATTATACGCTTTAATTGCGTATACAAATATTTCTACGCATTTAATTGCATTTAAAAGTTTTCCAACCCTCACCTCTAGCAAATTAAAAATTATGATAAGTTTGTATATTCTCTCGTAACATTTTACGCACAGATTAAACTTGATTATTTGCTGCACTTTAATATTCAACAATTTTATAATGCAAACACTTGACTCGTTTATTTTTTAAACTTTATTTAAATGGACTCTTAAGTGCTATTAAAATAAGCATTTTTTTTTTTTGCCATTTCGTTAAAAATATGAAAATATTTTAAACAATACAAGAAGATATAACTATAATAACTGCAGATAGTTCTTAGAGTTGATATTATTTTTTTTTTTAAATTAAACTTTAAATAATCAAAAAAAAAATATCTCAAGGGCTTAAATACCCCTTTAACTAAAAGTCAAATGTAAAAAGTACTTAAGAAAATTAAATTGTATAAAAACTCAAGTGAAGCAAATAAAATAATTTTAATAGCATTTATTTCTTGATAAGAAGACAACTACATTTTCCCCAAGTAACTCTAAACTCTTTTTTACTTCTTTTTATTTAATATTTCAACCCAGTAAAAATTTGATTAACACATAATAATAAGGGTGGAGGATGATTTTTCTTTTTGTACCAGGAATTTGACATTATAAAAAATTTACGATCTTTATGGAAATTGAATATTTAATAATATATATTAAGGCTTAAACATAATTGCCTTAAGTCAGGTATTGGTATACAATGAAAATTTGGAAATAGAATTGATTGGCTTAGAGCACAAGATGTCAAATTTAAATTGTATTAAAAAATTTTAAATGTTATCTCGAATAAAACTCTTTTAATAAGAGAGATCCGGAGATATACACTAGAGTGGGTCGCACCCCATACAAAAACTTACAAATAATATTTTGTAATTGTAATGGTAATCCTCGAATCCAAAGTATGTACTTCAACATGTGTCGGCTTCCGTGTATTTACTGTGGTTGACTCTTTACAAGAAACCAAAAAGGTGCATAAACCTTTACTATGAACGTCACGAAATTTCGCAAATTGACTGTGGGATTACTTTTGGATACATAAAGTGCAAGTATCATAGTGCAAAAACAAATGCACACTAGCGCCACAAAAAGAACAAAGCTTATTGTTAACGATTGTTGGAATAAAAACTCAAATTGATTTTTTTTAAACCTTCGTAACTTTTTTGTTACTGAATAAATATATATACTGTAAAAGACAAAATTTCATGCAATTTAAAAAACTTTTTTATCGTTTAGAAAAACTCGTGAATTAGGGTGGTAGAAATCGAGTTTCCAGAAGTCACTTCTAGAATTTGACGTCGGAGTCAAAAGTGATCAAAGTAGAAAATGTAGCCGTCATTCCAAAAACAATGATATATCACACGTTACGATCGGACTATAAATGGAGCCACAGGAAATAAAAAACCAAATGCGCGGGGTCAAGGGGCGTGGCAAAAAAAAAAAAAAAAATTTTTTCAAATCTTCTTCAAATTATCTTTAATTCTAGGGGGTGACCAGCACAACTTTTTTTATCGACCCGGCCTAATATACACTCACAATATATACTGTGTTACCGATTCAAGTTTGTATTTGTAAAGTTTTACGTTTTTTTATTTATTTATTTGAAAACTAGTTATAAACTAGCACAACAAGATTGATATCTTATAAATGACAGTGCTAGTAGTGTAAATATATACATTTGGAATGGATATTTAAATATAACAATTTTAAGAAAAACAAAAAAAAAAAAAGTTAAATAGGAAAACAAATTTATTCAGAAAACAAAATTATATTTTTAAGAATTAATTAATTAAATGAAATATAAAATTAGTGTAATTAAAGTTAAGAAACAAAGTTTTGGAGTTTATGACAATTTAAAAAGATTTTGCAACTCCTTTTTAAACTGAAATGGATTGCTTATGATTTGAATTCTGTATGGGTGTTTGTTCCAAAGACTATCTGTTGAAATGAAGAATTGTCTGTTTGACATTAAAGTTTTATGTTTTTTCTGGATAATTCTTTTCCCACGGGTTAACGCACTAAATTTTATTTTGGAGAAGAGGTAACTTCGCAGTTCTGTATAAATGATTTTGTGCAAAAATATATTAAATAAACGATAAGAGAAAAGAGATAAGCTTGCAAGACGGCTCTTGTTATTACATATCTGGCTATATTGTTGTAGACAACATTAAGATTATGAAAATCATGGGTATCACAGTTTGCAAAGACTTCACATTCATATAATAGCACAGGGATGAGATATGTCTTAGCTAAAAGCATTCGAATATCAAAAGGAGTTGATAGTTGTACAGACCACAGATTTCTTAGCATCCCATGAACCCTTTCGACGGCACCATTGATGTGATTGGTCCATGTGAGACGATCATTAAAGGTTATTCTCAGGTTTTTTGACGATTGAACAAAAGAAATTGCAGAGTTATTAATGCTTATTTTGATATTTGGGTCAAGCATACGTTTACTTTTTGAGATGAATATGCATTTTATTTTGGCGGGATTTAGGCATAAACCATTCTCCGTTGCCCACTGGTGAATATTGTTTGAGTCGTGATTGATGTTAGAGACACAGGTGTTAAGGTTGTTAAATTTAGAACTTGCATATAATTGAACATCATCAGCATACATTTGAATATTACAATTGGTACAAACATCAGGGAGATCATTAATGAACAGACAAAAAAGCAGCGGCCCAAGTATTGAACCTTGAGGTACACCTCTATTTATGTTTAGAACATTAGAACTCCGTCCATTAACGCGAACCAACTGGAAGCGACACTCACGATATAACCTTATGAGTTTACATGCAGAGCGGGAAAAGAGAAAAAGTTTTTCGAGTTTTGCAACTAGGATCGAGTGATTTACAGTATCAAATGCTTTTCTGTGATCAAGAAGCACCAGGATGGAAACCATATTACTGTCTAGTTGTACTTTAAGATCTTCGACTACATCAACCAAGGCTGTTCTGCAACTTCGTCCTTTCATTAATCCTGATTGTTTCGGAGATAAAAGCTTAAGTGTTTGAAGAAAATTGTGCACTTGATCTTAGATTATAATTTCCAATGCCTTAGACAGAAATGGAAGAATGGCTATTGGGCGATAATCATTGGCTGATTTTGGAATAGGAAGTTTGTTTTCAAATGAAGTATCAATTGAAGGGCTTATTGTAAAAACTTGATAAGCCACATTTTATTTTAAGTTTGTTTTTGCCTTTTAAATGTTAAAACGATGCAAAAAAAATTACTTTTGCCGGACTTTTTTAATCCTAGGTACTTGCAATAAGTGTTTAAGCAAGATTTCTGCAAAATATTAATCGATGAATGTCTAGAAAATAGCGTAAATCCATAAAACAATAAATGTCGCTTATCGAGTTTGTACAATAAGCCATGCAATTATAATACATAGAAATATTTTTTTTTTCGATTTGGTCAATCGGTAGTTTAAAATACAAACTATAGAAATATATGATCTTTGGTTATAAATTTAATATTGGCAGTTAAGTTTGGAATTTTAAAAAGAGTTTGTTCAAATAGAAAATTATATTACTTAATTTTGCAAGAAATTCAAACATAACAACAATTGTTATAAAGCTTGTGAACAAAAAAATGTTCACTATTCCTATGAACAAATAATTTTTTCAATATCTTCCACACAACAAAAGTTGTGGCTTTATGAATGATGTCCCAACCTCAAATTTTGCGATATTTCAAAGCTCTCGATTTGCCTCAGTTTACAAAATAAAAAAATCATTTCAGCAGTATGCGTTCACTGCCAAATATACTCAAAAAATTTTATCAAGATCGGAGATCATCGAAAAATTAGACGTTTAAATAAAATGGAAATCCTCAATTACGTCTTTAGATTAAGTTTATTCATCACTTTTATCATTATTTTAAAATTCTTCGATAATATTTTTCTTACCAAGGTTAGGTTAGGTTAGGCTGGCCGGTCAAAGACCCCGCATAGACCATTAGGTCCCTAGCGTTACCAGATTAGAAACGTTAACCCCCACGTTAGGTCAGTCGTCAGTGATGGTAGCCAGAGTTCCCCACACACTCTTAGCAAATGGCAGAAGTCTCCAGATTCCGATTTCTGAGATTTCTCCCAGATCTCGGAATAGGTGGTCCCCTAAACATTTCGCCCTGGAGCGTGTTTTCTTACCAAGAATGTACTTTCCCTTAAATGTGAAAATTTAAGCTACAATAAAAAACCAAAAAAACTATTCTAAGTTTTTCTTTTACTTTATTTGACACGATCACAACCGAAAATTTTCTATTAAAATAATAGCTCTCATCCCTTTATACTCTTTTTGATTTCAGTTATGTCTCGTAGGTCATAATTATTCATTCATTGCTGATCATCTATAGAAATTGCTTTCCTTAAAAATTATTAAAATTTCATCAAAATCAAAGGTTTTTACTTGAGATAAATTTGTTTTTAAAGAAATTAAAAACAAACAAGGGAGTGAATTTTATATCAAAGAAACTAGTGTATTTGAAATCCATTGGTTTTGACAAACATATTAAAAGTTTTCTTTGATATAGTTACCTTTGAAAATGTAAAAATTGTATGTAAATATAAAACAACTTTGATAATATTTAAAAGCAACTGTTAAATTAGGGGCCTTTTATGTATGCAAATTAGGGGTAGAGCATAAAAAAACTATATATAATGAAAAATAGTGTCAATCTTGAGCAAGCATTAAAAAGTATAGAAGTTCAGAAAATATATTCACAAAAATTTTAAAAATGAAACTAGATATTGACTGTAGTATCAGATTGATTATTGAATAAAAAGCTGTCGTAATTCCAACATTTAAAATCTGTTTTTAGTAGTGAAATGACTGAGAACTCTCGGTCGGTTTTAGTAATAAAACATTATAATTTTGTGGTATTTGTGATGACCAGAGAAGGAAAGAAATGACAAAATCCATTGTGATTAAGACAAATAAATATTATAAAAATGCAACAATTGCAAAACTGCTAAATAGTTAAAGAGAAAAATAAAAAAAATTTGAGACAGAAAGAAGTAAAAAAAAATCAAAAACCTTAAGAAAAAAGCTGTTTCAAAAATCGCTAAACAAGCAAATTTACCCATATTCTGTTTTCTTTTCTCTTGATGACAAAAATTATGAAAGTTAAAACTTGTTATTTGAACAGGGGGAAAAACTAAATTCTCAAAATTTGTGTCAACCTAGCTAATATATATACTTTTGTTGGTTGCCCTGTAAAATATTGAAGAAGGGTTGGGTGAGCACTCCATAGAAATAAAATGAACACAAAATTGTTTGGTCCTATGATTAAAACTATCAGTTTTATTAACGATATTGTTAAAGCATCTGTAGACGTTTTTCGCTTCTCCTGTAAAAAAAGTAAATATATTACGTCCTGCTGCATTTTAGCTGTCGATATATCAAAAGCCATACACTCAAAAAAATAAGTTAGCAGAAAAGTTAGTGAAACATCTTGTAAATCACTATACTAAATACTATTTTTCAGCAAATTTTTTTCTAAAATTATGTTTTAAACTAAAATTTTAGTTATACTTAGTCAGCACTTAACTGTTTTGAACTAATGTTTCACTTATTTATTTTGCTAAAAAAATTGTGCTGATTAGCACATCAATAATGTAAACGAAATCCAGATTAAAAGTTATGTCAAGATGTAGTAGTGACGAGGAAAATTATACTAAAAAGGACAGCTCTAGTAAGACACATAAAAAAATCAACCATGGAAGATTTTGTATCTGTTTTTCATACATAAAACAAAATTGTGGATTGAAACAACTTAAATTTTGCGTTTTCACCGGATTGTGAAAGTAATTGTTTATTAATTAACTAAAAGACAAAATAAAATATTTAAATTTAAAAAAGATTAAATTTGTATTTGTAGTCAAATTGAGTGGTCAAGTTGCAAACAAATATACAACAGGTAGACAGACTAAAGCGAAAGACATACATCATAGGTAGATTTTTATGTTTCCTTTTTCTTATTGCAAAAAAAGGGTTGTATATGTTATATTTTGTTATTTTCCGTTTCGTTTCTATAACTCTCTGCGGCATTAGCGTTCCTTTTAAAGATAGCATCATTGAGACAACCATTGATGTAAGTAGTTGAAAGATAATTTTGTTTATGTTATGTATTATTATTTCTATATATTTGCAGATATTTCATTAATTAATGTCGTCAATGTGGGAGTATGAACATTTTTATATTTTGTAACGTATTGTAAATTATTTCAAAAAATAATCACAAAAATATGTTTTTTGATTTTCAGCAAAATAAATTAACTAAAGTAAAAATTTTCTACAAATTTTTTGAGTTTTTTTTCAGTCTACTAATATTAAGCAAAAATTTTATTAATGTTTAGCAAGAGTTTTTAATTCCTATTCTACTATGTTTTAGC
This sequence comes from Delia radicum, assembly GCA_021234595.1. Classification (NCBI taxonomy): domain Eukaryota; kingdom Metazoa; phylum Arthropoda; class Insecta; order Diptera; family Anthomyiidae; genus Delia; species Delia radicum. The sequence continues at coordinate 167,814,479 of CM037852.1, forward strand.
AAAACTTTTGCTGAATCTACTAATTTTGTTACTAAAAATCTGATCGCTGATTTTCAGCAAAAGATTTTGCTGACATTAGCAATTTTTTTGCAAGCACCCTCCTGACTAAAATTGCTGACTTTACTAAATTTTTTATTTGAGTGTACAAGAAGTCTTACATTCTCATGATTCACACGACATATTATTTAGCAAGTTGTCATAATACCAAAAAGACGTTAGAGTCTCTTAATGCAAAAAAAACATACCTTTTGTACAGAAATACATCTAAACGTCCGAAAAGCACGTCCAATTTAATACTTTTGTGGTATTTTATGCCAAAAAGTGTCTGTAAATGGTTGAGATTCTAAATGCACTGAAGCACTGAAGAAAACAATTAAAAGCAGTTTAAGAAAATTGACATGAATTTCATCAAAAGCATGATTGGATACGCCAAATAAAAGATCGCGGTCCGTTGGATATTCCCACAAAGTGAATTAATAATTTATATACAGTATATGCTGTGTTATAAATAGAAATACTTAAAAAAAAAATAATTTTTTTAACTATATACAGTCGTTTTTAAATTGTCCAACTTCTAAATTGGCATAGGTTACATATTTAATTTTTAAAGGTTTTTTCAGTACGTGAAAGATAGAAGAATCTAATAAAATATATTGTTTTAGATATTTAATTTTCAACAATTCCATACCCATGTTTGCTCTAGAATATCCGAATTTTTATAGAAAGAAATATGGAAAGGGTTAAAATAATCATAAGAAGAGACAATTCTCTGTTGTACAATGAAACAATTTCTAAAATTGAATTGATAGCCTTCAAGATCTAAGCATTTAAAAAGATAACGTTCTCAAATTTTTAAATTTAATCTTTTTAATTAAAAAAAAAATAATTTCGTCCATAATTATTTTTGTCCATAAATAAACCCCGGGAAAAAACGAAAGTGTTGTTTTTTAATAAAAATCCTTTATTTTGCAAATATGGATCTTTTTTCAAATCGAGAGTTGCCAAATTTGTGAAAAGTGCAATTAAGAAACAAATTGCTTTAAAACTCATGTTTTTTGACTTAGAGAAAAACTTCATTTTGTAATAACAATATAGAGGAGTATATTATTCTAATGGAATTTAAATGATGATAATCCGAAGACTATTTGCATATTCCTCATTTAAAAAAAAAACAACTAAATCGCACAGTGGATTTTTCGAAATTTGTAAAACAAAAATCGCCAATATTTAAGTGATTATATAGAGGTTATATTAATTGAAAACGGAAGACCCCCCAAAAGAAATTCCCAAATTAGGAATCCAATGAAACGTGTTTCATATGGCAAAACAATTAGATGTTACAAATATTTTTAAATCCTTTGCTGCAACCCAAATGAATACAATAGTTAATACATTTTTTTGCTCCCACATTTAAACTTTGCTGCAACCCAAATGAATACAATAGTTAATACATTTTTTTGCTCCCACATTTAAACAAAACCTGCAGCAAAAATATAATAATTATTTTCTTTGAAATTTCAGTCCTTTGTCGGTTTAATTAGGTTTTTGTGCCTTTTAGAAACGCAATTAATAACATATGAACATACCATACGCACACAAACTCATAAGCTCTTACAAAACTCAACACACACATGAAAATTTCAACAAAGACTTCATTTATTTTGTTTTATGATTTTATCTAATTTCACATATAATTTGTACTTTTTAACTCCCCGATTAAAAAAATAATAATATGATGCAAAAAAAAAATGCTTCAATTTTGATATAGCTTTATATCTAATTTAAATGCAATTTGATCCGAAAAAGAGATATTTCAATTTTAAGTTTGCATGGACTCAAGCGATTTTTTGAGTGTATTTTAACTAGCAGACATCAACATTTTTTTTAATGTCTTCATTTATTGTTTATGTGTAAACTTTAGTCTAATAATGATGTCCGTGCATTTTTTTTTTTTTTTGATACAATTCGAAAAGTCAGGGTAATAACCTTTGACTTATACAGTCATCTATTAGTGCAGTGTCATATGGGCCGAATCTTTATATTTCATTAGAAGACATCGTCTCAAAATGGACATTCATATTTGTTAGCTTTGAGTTTAGAGCAATAAACAATAAAAAAAGTAATTTCAGAAAAGATTTCCATGTCTTATATTTAAAATACACTTAAAAATTCGTTTAAGTCAATATAAACTTTAAATTGAAATATTTTTTTCATTGTTAACAAACCTATTAAAAAGTGCTTCGATAAGTTCGCCAACTTTCCATCAGGTGACGAACAACAGCTGTTCTAAGACTTATCATAGCGAGCAATTCCAGTGGAGCCCTTGATATTTCTCTCCTATAATCCTTTCCAAAGAAAGCAACACATTAATAAATAATAAATAGGAAGTGTTGCTTCTCTTAAAAAAAAAAAAAATAATTGTAATGCTCATTTAAGATAATATTAATAGATATTTTCACGGCAAATATTTGAGTTGATATTAAAATTTTGAGTATGCTGTTACGCACACTGAAATTCGGTTACTGACACTCAAATTCCGTTATTACAAATTTCAGTCGGTTGATAAAACTTAACATAAGTTTTCACAACAAAATCCGGTTAATTCCACTGAATTTTAGTTGCAACATCCAAAATGTTAATATCGTTGTACAAACTAAATTTATAAGTTGTTACCATTAATATATACTTTTCAATTCGGTTGACACTTTATTTCTCTGTGTGTATTGATTTCAAAACAAAAATGTCACTTTTCCTCAGCTTTTATTTTATTTTTTACATGAGATACACTGTTTTGTTTAATCCTACACTTAGAATACTATGTAGGTAAAGACCACTGCAAATGTAGTTAAAAACAAATGAAATTTAACTTAAAGAAGGAACGACTTACATTTCAGTAAATTCAACTAACATTGCCATTTGTTTTTAAATGTTCAAAAAATGACTAACAATTGTAGTAAAAATGAACCATACATGTTAGAAAAAATTAACCAGCATTTATTTTTTTTTTTATTTTTTTAAATAACGAAAAACGACTGTAAAAAATTATTGTAAAATCATAAAAAAGTCATTTGATGTGTTTTATATTTTTTTAAGTGAGCTACAAGGTTAGTAAAAAATTCAATTTGTTCTACAAATGACTGGAATTTACATTAAAAATATAGAAAATGTATTGCTACCCAAACAACTACATATTTTTAAAGCCGAATTTCCCTGAGTGTATGTATTATTTTAATTCTCCCAATCCAATTATATATTTCCCGTTTAATAATGTATGATTTAACATACGGTAAGATACAATTACATATGCCATTTTACGAAAAATTACAGTGGTAAGTAAAATTGTATCTTACTACACGTGATGTCATACTTACTATATTAAATTTTCCAAAACTGGATCACATTATATAAGATTATATAATATTATTTTTTAATCGGGTCATTTTGCTTTTGCTGTTTTGTAATTTTTCATAATTTTGCATGCTTGACTTCTGGTACAAATTATGTTGTTAAACAAATTATACAAACGTATAAAGAAAGTTACACAGCGTTACAAAATTGACTGCTCAAATCGAAAACTACACCATTTCAAGATTAATTACGCATAAAAAACAGAGTTTTATCAATTGTAAAATGATTTTAAGATTAGCAACATGTATTTCAGGAAAAAAATATAAAAAGTTTTCAGAAATTATCACCGACATTTTTTAATACAACTTGCAAATTGAACAATCATTTGTAATTCAACTTATATTTTTGTAAATGAGAAAATATAAATGCACCTCAACTAATATCAATTGTAAATATATGGAGCATAGATGGGACTAATGAATTAAATGGACTAATGAAATGATGATTTCATTACCATTACATTGAAATTATTTTCATTATCATTTTTTTAATTAATAATAATAATAAGAGGATTTAATTTCATTCATTAACGAAAATGGTTCCCAATTGCATTTCCATTGATAATGAACCGATTAAATAATAAGTACCATTGAAAAATAAACTTTTGATATTGTGAAAAATCGCTCAAATCAGCACTGAAAATACCCTTGCTCAGATTCATGCTAATTTGAAATAAGATATTAATTTTCCGTCTGGTTAGTAACCAAGTAAAGTAGAACGAAATGGAACGAGTGAAATTGAAACACTAAACACAAAACGGACAAAATGTTTGCTCCTCACGAGTACTGATAAACCATGATAATACAAATAGGCAAGGTCTAGGGAGGATCCCGAGGGATTAATTTTTATGAAGCAACCAAAGGGTGTATTAATCATGTATTTACCTATATAAATATGTATATATATATATATATAGTCCCTCCCTTATATCTTTCCACAGTAAAATTCGAGGTTTAGATTTTAGAGATTTTACTATTTTTGCATAAATTATCATCCCATTTTGCAAATTATGAAAACATTTTTGTTACTAAGCAAAAAAAATCTGAGCAGTTATTTTGTGGAAAAATTAAAAATAAAGAATTGCTGATCATGGGAAAAACACGAAATGTGCCTAAAATATATAAGACGGCAAAGTGAAAAAGATGACCTATGAGTTCATATTTTTGTGTAACATATAAATTGCTTAAAAAATTACGTGTACCAAAATTCAGCCAAAAATGTAATATTTGCGAAAGTTATTTTAACAAAAAACTTTCATTAAAAATCATAGCATTTTTAAAATAAAATTTGAAAATATTTTGTAGATATTCACTGTAGTAAAAGTTTTTCATTATGATGTGAGCAAGATTATTCGAGTTCAAGATCATTTGTTTTTTGTTAAACAAAAAACCGTGCAATATTTATTTATTACTCAAAAAAAAACATGTAAAAGTTTTTCTTAAAATTGCTTCCACAAATATTAATTTTGTGTTGGAATTTTGGTATACGCTATTTTTTAAATTATGTATGAATTCATAATTCACTTTTTTCGCTATGCTGTCGTATATATTTTAGGCACATTTCGCGTTTTTGCAATGAACAGCACCTACATTTTTTTCTTTTTAACGCGAAATAATTGTTCAGATTTGCGTTTTTGCTTATACACACAAATGCTTTGGCTGAATACGAAATGGTATGAAAATTTATGCAAAAATGGTAAAATATAGTAAAAACAGAGAAAAATGCGAATTTACTTGGTAATGCAACATATTTATTAATTAAATTTACAACTCGAATGTTGCTCAAGGTCTTATCAGTACACTTAGAATACTATGTAGGTAAAGACCACTGCAAATGTAGTTAAAAACAAATGAAATTTGACTTAAAAAAAGGGCGACTTACATTTCAGTAAATTCAACTTACATTGTCATTTGTTTTTCAAGTTCAAAAATGACTAACAGTTGTAGTAAAAATTAACCACATGTTAGTAAAAAATAAACAAAAAAATTTTTTTTTTTTTATATAACAAAAAACAACTATAAAATTAATGCAAAATCATAAAACAGTCATTTGATGTGGTTTGTTTTTTAAATGAACCACAAGGTTAGTAAAAAATTTAATTTGTTCTACAAATGACTGACATTTACATTAAAAATAAAGAAACTGTATTACAACCCAAACATCTATATATTTTTAAAGCAGAAGTTCCCTGAGTGTATTTTCCCTAAAACATATATTATTTTTAAAATTTATGTATAAGAAACTTCGCTAAAATATGGAAAACTTTAACTAAATGAGACCATTTCATAATTTTTTTTTCGTAGATTCAATGAAGAGTTTCATTAAATCGAAGAAATATTATTAATATTGAGTCATTTTGCATAAAATTTCATAGTTTCCTAAGAAAAATTCATTCGATTCCATAAATTATCTCTTCATAAATTTAATGAAAAATTTCTTTAGAGCTATGAAATTATTTCAATGACTTACTTTTTTAATTTTCATAAAATTTCATAAATTTTCATATATTTAAAACTTTAGTTTTAAGATTTAATTCTCATATTTTATAAACTATAAGAATGCAGCCTTTAATTTTGGACTTTAATGAAATTGTTTAAGAAATCATATGACGCGCTTTACTGGCTTAATTCCAATGCATTTTAAAGACATTCATGAAGGGTTTTATTAACTCAAGAAACTTCTTAATATTAAAATTTTTTATGAAATTGTTTCATAAATTCTATAAACGCTTCATTGTCGGAATGATTCACTAGTTTAATAAATATTTTCATTAATTCTACAAAAATTTCATAAACATCGACTTTAATAAAAAATATTTCATAGATTTTATGAAAAGTTTCAATGGACGAGTTCCAGTGACAATTTTCATTAAGGCTATGAAGAAATTCATTACTGCAGTGAAGATAATTCTCGCAGTGTTTATGTCCTATAAGTAAAAAAGCTTGCTTCGCGACTAAAGTCAACATGGCCGAAATATTTGGGATCCATGGTCGGCAATCTTGTTTTATGTTGCGAGTTGCGCTGTGTTATTAGTATCAAAAGAGAAACAAATATTCTAATTATATTGTTAAAAATTTGCAAGCACATTAAAGTGCCTCATATTGAAACTTTTTAAAAAATGAAAAACTAATTCCGGCTCTAGCGATAACATCCCGTGAGCTATACCGTTTTTATATAACGTACAAAAACCATATTTTCTGTGAATTTGAAACTAGTTACGGCACCTTTTGTGAAAATTTTTATTAAATATAAAAATAGTTTTAAAATTCTACTAATCTGCCTTAAAAAATTATTGAAACAAGCTTCTCGATTCGAAATAATACGACGTTTATGTATTTTTTTTTTTAAAGTTTTTCAATGCAAATTTTAAACAAATTTTAATAGCTTTTTAATACATATTTGGTAAGTGTTGACATAACATAATAATGTTAGTATAATAATGTTTCGTATTGTTCAAGGACGTTTTCAGGATTCTTTAAGGAACTAGAAAAATACAATTATTTAGATTAATGTCTCTAGTTATTGGAGCATCGACGAGCCAACTAGAGAGGTCGAAAAATAATATATATTTTTTAACTAACAAAACCATTGAATCTTTCCTGAAATATTTCCAAAATACGTCAAAATTTAAAAAAAAAAAAAAAAAACTATTTTATTTTAATTATGAAAATTTAGGTTTTTACTTAATAAAGTAACAAACCTAATAAGAATCTAATTGAAATGAATTAAAAATATTTATTACTAATTTATTACGGTTATGACAACTGCATTTAATTGGGACTACCGAATTTGCGAGATTGCAAGAACCGAATCACAACCAGATTTGTTATGTGAAACGTTATTTTTTGTATTTTTAAATTTTCCGTATCGATAACAATTGAAAATTTAGTCCTATTGCCCAAAAATTGTGCACTCCCTCCTTTTCTAAATTATAAAAATTGCGAATTTATACGAAATATTATCAGTTTTAAATTTTTTGTTGACATAAGCCCCCATATCTCTTGATAATGTGTAAAAATTATGTGATTGAGAGATTATGTGTGAAAATTGTATTAAAAGGTTCAAATAGTGGATAGTTTGGAAAAACCATTAATGGTAAAAAAAAGCTATTTCACAAATTGTTAAAAATAGATTCAAAATTTTAGGATTTTGTGTAACATTTGATTTGCCAAGTCCCCTCACTTATCCACCCCACATTTAGCAAACATACATATAATATAAATAGAGAGATAGTTCACTTCTGAAGTTTCTGGATATATGAGCGGTACAATGCTTCTTTGTCCAGTCGCGGTTAGTATTTCATATAGGAAGTTCTAAGTTTTAGTTATAAACGAAAATCAGTTCGACGATATTGCTTAAGAATCAGAAAAATAACAATCGATTCAATCTAGCTAATATATTTGATTTGCTTTATTTATGTAAATATAATTTATGTAAATTACATTAAAATAATCTCGATGTATATAAAATTGAGCCAGAGTAAAAACTAAAATTTTTTTATAAATAGAACATGTATGATCTTCAAAGTATACTAACGTCATGATGCTTGTTAGGAAAAGACCCTAGCCACGTGTTAGTTTACTAAGAAGTCAAGAACATTATGATTAATAGTTTTTTTGTTAAAGCTCTGCCTATTCTGGTTGCTCTTTGCTTTTCTAAAACTTCGGGCTCTGATGAGATCTTTAGCCAGATCGAAATACTAGTGTCAACCTAGCTAATTGTTTGATTTGCTTTATTTTTGTATTTGTACAATGAAATGTAAAATCTAGTACAAAAATCAACTAGAATATGTTGTGTTTAAATATTAGTATACATGCAGGATCCCAACTCGTTCCCAGTAATGGTAACATTAGTAGTTGGACTGTCCACCTTGGCAATTAAAAAGCTTTATGCTATAAACACATAGACGACTGCAGCTACACGACTACAGCCTGTCAAAAATAAAATACACACGTTTATATGAAAATGATTATTTTGGCACCAACACAACTACACGGCTACCCGACTACTTTTGCCGCTGTAGTCAACTTAGGTTAATTTCTATTTTTGTTGGCTGCAAAACAAAAATAGTGTTGACAATAAAACAAAATATGCAACAAATTAGTGCTTAAAAATATTTTATATTGTTAAACACAAAAAACGTCGCAACATCAAATGGTATAATTGCATTAATATTCAAGAGGGGTTATATAAACTTATTTTCACGTTATAATAATGTATTATAAATAAGTAATTGTATTTTTAAGTGAACTTTATATACGTGTCTACAACCAAGCATGTTGTTCTATTTTATTAAAGAAAAAAAAAGATGTAATTGGCACTACTGAAACAAAAATGCATTTGTATCAGGGATGTTAAATGGAGTTTTCAATTTTGTACCAACATCCAAAAAAAATTGTACTTTTTGGACGTTGACGGTACAATTTTTTTTAAATTTATTAAAACAACAAAAAAAAAATACAGAAAAATTCTCTTGTACAGAAAAAAAAAAAACAAAACCTTCCAATAACATACATTATATGTATGAATAAAATAAGGCATAAAAAAGTCTTATGAATATATGAGACCAAATCATGGAATTATTTGTTTAGTTAATAAACTATTTGGAATTTCTACATCATAGCAGCATAAATTTGTCGCTCTTAACCAATCCTTAGTCTGTATGAGACTTGATAATGTTGGCTAATGTAGTCTGTTTCTTTCCTTAGTTTTTATTATATTTTGAAAAGAAAAAAACTATTTCCACATTTGCAGACCAGTGTGGAATGGATAAAATTCCAGCAACGACTAGAAATGTCTGGAAACATATTGACATTCAGTTCATTTTGAAAATTAGCTACTACCGACCAAAAACTACAAACGTTTTAATTTTTTAACGACTTCAGTTAAAAAAATTTTAGTTTTACTCTGGCTCAAGTAATATTTTTACTAAGAAGACAAGAATGGAGCAAAATTAATGATTAATCGGTTTTTTGTTAAAGTTCTGCTTATTATGGAGGCTATAACTTTTCTAAAACATTGGGTTCTGAAGAGATCTTTAACCAGATCGAAATACTAGTATTAACCTAGCTAATATGTTTGATTTGCTTTATTTTTGTAAATATACGGAGGTTGAGAGCTCGTTCTAAATTAAACATATATAAGATTGTTTGGAATTTTCTTTCATTTCTTTAACAATAATTTAATTTTCGTTTGAGTTTGAATTTTAACGTCTTTTTCAGACAATTGCAGTTAATACTATAATTAATATGCAATTTTATTTAATTTAATTGTGAAAGGCGTGGTAGAGAAGAATGAGTGTATTTTCTAAAAATCATAACTACATTGCAAATATTCAATTTTTTCTGAATCAGACTGCGCAGTTTCTGGTATTGAACGTTCGTCAGTGACCCTGTTTTTTTTTTGAATTTTTGAATAATGTAATATTTGTTATGTTTTTATTTGTTCGATTGCGTCTATATGAAATTTTTCTGTGCAATCACTGACCGTGGTATAGATAAACTGATTTCTAATGCCACATGCACTCGCACTACACGTTAGACAGAGCGCTTTAGCCCTCTGAGCTATAGTTAGGTCGAGTTTTGTTGTGATTAAAACTAGTTTTATTCAATACACGGTGTTTTTGTTCTTGCATACATAATCTCAGAAGTACAACTCCAACAACACAACAGTTCTATTTTTAGAAACTCACCTCACTCTAATGTCCACTGTTTTCCCATATGTTATAAGTGATGCCATATCTATATATCAATTTTCACTTCTTCAGAATTTTAATAAATTCAAAATAAAAGTGAATTTGGCTGCAACAAGTGTCAATATATGTAAGAGCTGCCAGATAAATTTTGTAAAAAATCGTAAATTTTTAATCGATATTAAAAAAAAAAAAATTGCCAACTTTATTCTTCAAAATCCTTAAAATGATGATAAATCGTAAAATCTGGCGGATATAGTCGCATATATTTTAAGAGCTCATTACATAAAACGAATAATTGCAATGAAAAAGGACACAATAACAATTTGTTTGCTATACTAAAAATTCAAAAAGGGGAAAAATTAAAAATTTTTAAATTGTACCAAATGAGTCGCGGTAGTACCACGGTACTTTAGAAGGTCAAAATGTACCAAAAAAAAGTACAATTGTACCAACTTTAACATCCCTGATTTGTATAAAAAACAGCTCTTGATATTTTTAAATTGAATCGTGATCAGCTGTTTACTATGCTGCTGTCGTTTCCAAAATAATAAGTAGCTGACCACACGGCGACGATTGCAGTCAACGGCATTTGCAGTCGTGTAGCTCTGCAGTCTGCTGTGGTCTATGTGTTTATAGCATTACGATGTAAATGCTGGTGGCTGAACTTGTAAGAAAATACGGAAATAGCTCATATTGTTCGGGTAAAGGCTCATATTGTTCGGGTAATCAACTAAAAAAAAAAACATCACCTTTTTCAGTAAGTTAGTTGATCAAACCATGAGTTCTTGTGGGTAGTTGATTAGAGTGAGGCTGAAGATGACCTAGTCGCTTAGGTCGAAAGTGCTTCTCTCCATCTAACGCTGATCCTCACAAATTGTTTTCGTCTTCCTCTTACATTTATAAACAATTATTGTTTTCTATTTCTAATAGCAACATTTTAATTATGATCTCAAACATGACAATTCAAAATGAAATGCAATTCTAAAAGATCAGTAATTGATACAAAATTCAGAAAAAAGGGATTAGTTTTGAGGTATTTGCGAAATAAGAACATTATTAAATTGTTTATCCTTTCTTAAAAATGTATATACCACAGCTTCAAATATGTTCGAGAAGACAAAATATGCTTTGAAATAAGATATTAATTTTTAAACGATGATTTTAACTACATGTATATTTTTACGATCAATTGAACAGCATGTATTTTTATAAATTTTTAAAAAATAACAACTTTAAGCAGCGACAAAATGCAAACGACAACAAATTTTAATATCTTATCTGACTACTTAGGTGCCAAACGAATTCAGTTGTCACAACCGAATTCTGAAGCCACAACCCCGATTCGGTTGCACCAAGCGAATTCAATTCTGACAATCGAATTTGCGAAGATGCAGGAATCGAATTAATTCTATTGGAAAAAAATTGGTGGCCACAACCGAGTTTGTTAATGTTAGTGTACATCTAATTATATTCATGCACTCAGGGAACTTCTGTTTTAAAAATATGTAGTTGTTTGGGTTGTAATACAGTTTCTTTATTTTAGTGTAAATGTCAGTCATTTGTAGAACAAATAAAATTTTTTTTCTAACCTTTTAGTTCATTAAAAAAAAACAAACCACATCAAATGACTGTTTAATGATTTTACATTAATTTTTTAAAGTGGGTATTTGCTTAATTTTTCTTAGTTTAAAAAAAAAATAAATGTTTGTTTATTTTTAACTACCATGTGTTTCATTTTTACTACAATTGTTAGTAATTTTTTGAACATTAAAAAACAAATGACAATATTAGCTGAATTTACTGAAATGTAAGTCGTCCTTTCTTTAAGCGAAATTTCATTTGTTTTTAACTACATTTGCAGTGGTCTTTATCTATATATTATTCTAGGTGTGGCAATCGTTATTTTAAATTCTCTCTTATATTATGACTTTATTTTAATCATCCATATAATTCACTTTTTATAAAATTAATAGTTTTAATTTAATCGTCTAATGATTCCTGCTGTTGCTAACTTTATGTTGTTATTGCCGTTTTGTGTTGTCGTGGTTATGGTTGACATTGTTGGTTGCTGCTCGTAGACTAAGGTTGACTTTGCGTGAGATTTACACAAAAAAAGAAGTAAACCTTAACAACTATGGAGAAAAAGTAGAAAAAACTTATAGTATTTATTTGATTAAACTTTTATTTTACGGTCAATAAAGGTTTGTATGACTTTTTGTTTTTTTTTCATTTTTATTTTGTAAAAAGAAATCATACTTGGGCTTTTTTCATTGGCATATAAATTTCATTCGCATTAGTTAACTAATGCTAATGAAATAACACTTATGCCTAAAAAACTAATTGCAATTTAGCAAAAAAGCAAATGTTTACACTGAATACGGGAAACGAAATGCATCGAGGAACTAACTTTCTATTATCCGATAACATATGTTTATCCCTTTGACGACCAGGGGACATATGTGTCCTAAAAAGAAAAATATGCGTTAAAAATAAAATAATAATAAAAGTATTGATATTTTTAGCTTAATGCAAAGTTAAATAATGGGTTTTTAAAATTTATAAAAAATTTATGTGAAAAAAAAAAAATTTATAAATGTTTTTTTAAGAGCTAAAAAGCAAGTTTTTCGCATACCGTAAACGGGATATTTAAACTGCTCTAAATCAAAGACGAAATTTTTTCTTTCTTTCAAATTAAAAAATTTTGTTTAATTTAACAATATTCTACAAATTGAAATTCGGTTTTGAGATATTTCCAAGAAAAAAACTAGCTTTATTAGAAAAAAACGAAAAGGGACACGGGTGTCCCTGTGGTCGTCAATGGTAACTTTTCGTTTGATGAATTTGAATGTAACTGCTAATAGTGGTGAGAGTTGGCATATTAAAAAAACTAAATAGGGACTTCCCAATTAACAAAATGGAAGAGTTTTTGATGTTACTGCTGACGAAATGAAAGCATTTCTTGGTATCAATCTGGTAATGACATATCACGTTTTACCATCCATTCGTGATTATTGGTCAAAAGAACCTGATATGTGTGTACCCTTCATAAGTAATGTAATGACAATAAAAATATTTGAAGATATTCGTCGAAATTTGCACTTCAGCAATAACCATGAAGATGGAAACAGGAATGATCAGGCTTTTAAGATCAGACCTGTCATAAGTCATTTCAACAAAGCATTTCAAAATGCAATGAACAACACATACAAACAGGCTGTCGATGAACACATGATCAAATTCAAAGGTCATAATGCTATGAAACAGTATATCAAGAACAAACCAATAAAATGGGGATTCAAGATGTGGTATAGATGTGACTCTGCTTCCGGATATCTTTTTGAATTTGATCCATACACTGGAAGAAAAGAGTATGGAACTGAAAATGAACTTGGCGAATCAGTCGTGCTTCAATTGACAGAAAAACTCACAGGTTTGGGCTCCGATGTCTACATTGATAACTTCTTCAACTCGCCTTTGTTACAATATGAGTTGAAAAAAACGTCAAATAAAGTCCTGTGGAACAGTATGAAGCGAGGAGAAATTTACACATCAAGCTTTGAGGGCATATCCTTTGTGAAGTGGATGCACAACAGAGCTGTGACTCTTCTCACAAATTTTCTTTCGCCAGTGGAGACAGCACCGTTGTATTATTCATTACAACAAAAATATGGGTGGAGTAGATTTCATGGATCAGCGCAAGTCCTTTTATGAACTGGACCGCAAATCGAAAATTAAATATTACCTCAGGTTATTTTTTGACTTACTTGATATAAGCGTAAACAATTCCTACGTTATTTACACCGAATGTAAAGCAAAAAATCTTGTTGAAGGGACTCAACTTAACTCCCTTGAGTTTAGATGATTGGTGGCCAGAAATTTAATCGCTGGCTATTCTTCGCGTCAGAGAGAATTTCCAATACTCCAGTCATCAAAAATCACTGTCAGCAAGAGACCAGCTTCTTCGCACTCTATGCTCAACGCCAACGTAAGAATGAGATGTGTTCATAATTAACCATAATTTATCGCAAAATTAAACATAAATTTTTATTAAAAGCGTATTATAACATTAAAAATATAACTTTTATTGAAAAATCTATGTATAATATAAAAGACATTATGGCTCCCTTAAGGACCACAGGGACACATGTGTCCCATAAAAAAACTCGTATACGAAAACTTTTTTTTTCACATTTTTGAATGGTTTTGCTTTAGTTGGATTCTGACAAGCTTATTTCATATCAAAATGATAAAGGGAAAGTCCCCAGAAGCTTATGGTCCTGAAAGAGTTATGGCTGTTTTTTAAAAAATTGATAACTCTTGATCTCTCTCGGACCTAGCCTGTTTATATTATAAGCGGATATTAATGCTCCGTTGGAGCAAAATTATATCTAGCTTAGGTTTGGAGATATTAGGCAATTTAAAATATCGCCATTTTGTAAAATGGGTTGTATCTCGAAAACTAAGCAAGATATCGCAAAACGGACAACATTTTTGCAAACCTTAACAAGGCGCACCACTTCCGTCAACACAAATGTGTTCAGTTTGCGATTCCAATCGTTCCCCGTTTCCTCCCATATCGTTTTGTATTGGAGCAACGCCACATTCTGTTATCGGAGTGATTAAATTTTTATTTTCACATACGTTTTTGGGTAAAAAAATAATTGAGACGCCCTGTGCTTTTCTCATACAAAATTAATCTATCGGAATCTTTCCCAGACCTAGTATATTTGTATTCAGTCAATTGTAATTTGCTTCCTTCAATTAATTCATTACTAATGGTAATGAAATTTAAAATCATTATTTTTAATCAATAAAATCAACTCAATGAAATTCATTATCATTAATTAAAAAAATGCTAATGAAAATAATTTCATTACAATTGATGTCAATAAAATTGTAATGAAATCATCAATTAATTGGTCCATTTAATTAATTAGTCTCATGTATGCAATAAATACAGTTCTTTTCAAAAAATTCCGTTTGTTTTCTAAGATTCTTGTTTTTTTAACACAACAAAGTTTCTACGTGAGCCATTTTTTACCCATCAGGTGGTCTTTGGCTTTTTTTTAATTAAGAAATGTTGTTTTTAATTAAATTAAATAGCACAAGTTAAAATAAGGCATAGAAAAGGGGGAATAAAATAAAAGCTCAATAATAGAAATTACACGTTTTTTAAGTGTAAATAATGGTTCCACTTAATTACTTTGATTACTTGTCCGACCGAGAATACAACAATGAAACAAATAAAAGAGAAAAAATCAACGAAAAAAAAAAATGAATAGATTCATTTCATTGAAGTGCTGCTTATTTAATTAACAAGTTAAAATTAAAAAAAAAAAAAAAAACGGCATGTCGAAAAGAAAAACACAGCCTGGAGATTATTTATTGACCTAAATAAAGAAGACATGAATAAGAAACATTTAAAAGACTTCATCGAGGGATCCTTTTTTATAGACAAAAAACCTATAAGTCAGACAATGTGGTTTGGCTGCAATGAATTATCTTTACCCTTCATTGAAATTTTTTGGGCAAAAATTCGTTAAACATTGTAAATAAAAATTAAATACTTGCTTAATTACACTGTGCAACAAAATTTAAGTCATGGAATCTTTACCGTATGAGACCAACGGAAAATAAAAAAAGACTATCAGTAGACTAAAACCTCAAAATGGTTATAAAAATTGGTTTAATTTAAAGCCGTTTGAAGTTGGAATATTTTAAGTTTTTGAAGTTGGAATATTTTTTCAGTTATTTTTGATTTAATAGATAAATTAAAGAATTTAAAAATAATGAGCACAAAAACACGATATTTTCAACTTGACCTCTTCTGATTTTAGTTAAACATGGTATACAGATTCTCCTAGTTAATATGGTTTTTATATATTTTCCGCTTCCAATTCGTTATAGTTCGAGTTAAGTTGCTGCCCAAAGTTAGGAGTTTTTTCGCAAATGTGTAAGAAATAAACAATGTTGAATTATCATTCCTTTTGAACGCATCAACAAAAAATAAAAATTTGTTGTCATTTAAAATATAAACTGCTCTTCTTTAACGAAATCTAAAAAATTTGAAAACATCAACGCTCACAATCGTGAGCGTGGGTCTAAAATGGTTACAAAATTCGGTTGGCCAAACTGCAAAAGCTGGGAAATTGTGATTTCGTATAACTTCCCAGTCAAACAAATAGAAACATAGAAATGTATACCCTTGGCAAGGCTCTTTTATAGCCCAGTAATTAAAATACAAGCGGGCCACTGGTGGCAAGGCACTGTAACAGGTGGTAGATAAAACGGTCCAGCTGTTCAAAAAGGGAAACAAAATATCTAATGTTGGCAAAACCGTGAAATAGATGATCTCAAAACCGACTATTGAAAATAAAATTAAAAGTTAGAGTATTTTTAATAAATTTTTTAATCTTTTTTAAATGTTTGTATTGAAAAATATCATTAGGGGGAATTTCCCATTTTAAGCAAATCTTATATATGTATATATTAACTAGGTTGATACTAGTATTTGGGTCTGGTTAATGATCTCATCGCAACTCGATGTTTTAGAAAAGCTAGAGCTTCCAAAGTAGGCAGAGCTTTAACAAAAAACCTACTAATCATCTATTTTCGATTTTTTTAGAAAACTTTAGCCCGTGCTAAATCGCTGCCGATCGCAGCATTTTTTTTTAAATCAAATTTTTAAAAATATAAGGTGGCGCAAAAATAACCTTCCGATGTTTTTTTTTTTTATTATGTATTTATCATGTATAGCATTTTCTGATAGGAGGATTACTTTTGCGCCACCTTATATTAACTGTTAATGAAAAAAACTGAAAGTACATCAAAAGTTGTTTGTGGCGAATACTTAGACATGACTTTTCTTATGCTTATTTACTTTCAACTTGGATAATTATCAACGCTGAAATCACAAGGTTTTCACATTTTCCTCTCAAACGTCACTTCTTCGCGTTATTTATTAGAAAGTGTTGCTAACATACTTTCCTGTCAAACATCTCCTGTCAAATTTTATTTTAGCTGTAATAGGAATAGCGTAAATTTGCTGTAAAGACTTAACGTTGATGGAAATGAGCTTTTGTCAAAATCCCAACTTTTTAAAAATTTACTTTTTTATATAGCGAGGCAGTTGGCGTATAAATCCTCATATATTGCGTTCGTTTGGAAAGTTTTTATATGAAAGAATTGAAACAAAGAAAATGAATACTTAAGATGTACAAAAAGCAAGTTTGTAAAAATCTAAAAACGGTGTAAAATAATGGTATAGCTTCATTGTAAAGATATCCCAACACGTTCTACCTCTGTTAAGTCACGCTGTTCTTTTTGATGAAGTTTTTTTATCGAATTTTTAAAGTTCTAACACTATCAGCTTATGTTCAAAAGGTTCGAAGTCTCTCAATAAATGGTTTAGATAAATTTATGGTACATTCATAAAATGTATGGTACACTAATAGCGCTTTTTGCTCTCAAAAAGTTGCAGCACTTTTTATGCTCTGTGTCTCTGATAATCAAACATTACAAGATAGATTTCAAACTTCGAATTAACTTTACATTTTTCTATGCAAATCTTCATTTTTCGAAAGAGCGGCACGGATTCCTCCTGGATTAACCACAATGTGTTTGTTACAAACGTAACGATATATTAAGCACTTCTCTGTTATAAACGTAAAACATTAACAAAAGATTATTATTTATTTGCTAAAATACTCGCCCCCATTATTTGACAATTTTCTTATCATAAATTTCATTACGAAAAAAATCCTTAATTTACTTTTAACTTATAAACATTTTTACATATTCATAATTTTGAATTTTTCTTCCACTCACTTAACTCTTTTTTTTATAATAAATTTTTGAATTATTGACATAACCAGACACTTTCGCTTGTAAAACAATGAAAAATTATGTCCTATATTACCTTAGAGCCAACAATAATAACTCATACACAAGCATTTATCCTTTTCAACCTTTTTGCACCCTTTGAAACTCCATCTAAACATCCGCATCAAAGTCCTACACAAACAAACTCATAAAAATTCATAGCACGTAAATACTAGAGTAGAATACAAATAAAAAATGGGGTTTTCCAGAAAAATGGTATGAGTTCCACTGACCAAAAAATAAAGGAGATGAACGAAAAAAAAAAGATACGACAATAAATTCCTGTGATATCCTGCTGTGATTTTATCTCATTTTTGTGGGGGTTTCCTTTCTATGAGAGAAGATTGTACCTACTCAATATATGATTGTGTGTGTGTGTGTGGGTAAATAATTCCTTATATAAATTTTGTTAAATTAATTTATAGCATTTTCACATTTTACTTATCGTGACCATTAGAGTGGTCGAAAAAATTATGAAAGTTAGATTTTGCGATCTCGAAAATACTGCCCCAATTCTCTAATGTCGAAAAACTGTGTGTGCCAAAAAGCTAACTTTTAAGAATTAGTAATTTGTTTCTGAAAGAAATACATACAAATTTTGAAATGAATTTAAATTGAATCAATTCTTACCCTACGAAATGTAACTTAACAACACTTCCCAATCGAGTCTAACCCGGGTAAAGATTTTAAAATAGAGTATAGTAAATACTGCCCCTATTCTCTAATGTCGAAAAACTGTGTGTGCCAAAAAGCTAACTTTTAAGAATTAGTAATTTGTTTCTGAAAGAAATACATACAAATTTTAAAATGAATTTAAATTGAATCAATTCTTACCCTACGAAATGTAACTTAACAACACTTCCCAATCGAGTCTAACCCGGGCAAAGGTTTTAAAATAGAGTATTTGAATTTTCTCACATATAAGCACATACAAATTGATCTTAAAAATGAGTCATCTACATGTATTATATAAAATTTGATACAATTTCGAGATTTGTTTATATTCGGGACGTTAATTTATATCATATTCGGGACATTAATTTATATCTAATACGATATAAATATATCTGATTTTATAAAATTTCAGCCGATATTAGGTATGCTTTTAGTAACTTGAAGTTATGCTTAAAAGTATTTAAGTTTAAAATTTAAATTTCTAGAAATCAACAATTTTAAAGACCAACATTTTTTTAAATGAAGCCATAAAATTATCAAAAATTATCAAGAACGAATTTAGTATTTCAAAAATATATTATTAAGACAATACCGTCTTAAAAAATGTACACATTTTTTATTTATTCTAAATAGATGACATAGTTCAGTTTACAAACTTCGATTTTTAAGGCCTCTATATATCAATTGAAATTCCGAATTTTCATTAAAATTTCGAAATCTTTTGATTTCTTTTAAAAACTCAAAATCTAGTGAATTTTTATTGTTGATCTATATAAATTGTATGTGAGTTGTTGGTTAGTTCGGTTAAAGATCATGAATATTTTTCCATATTAACAGAAAAATTATAATTTTATTTGTGATAATTTACTTTAATTAACAGAAAAAACAATTAGAAAAAAAGTTATTTGACACCTGCATGAATGGAGTTAACTTTCTAGCCCGCAACGGCCTTCATCAACATTCTTCGTGCCTTAAAGTGTTAAATTGTAAACATCATCTATTTAACTCAACTAGTTAGGTTAAAAATGTGCCGTAACTTAATTTTTGAGTATGACGAAATTTACTGCGAACTTATTTTCTATAAAGCTATGTTTAGTTGTTAATTATTACCACAGTTGCCAGTTCAACTAATTAAGT
The DNA here is from genome assembly GCA_021234595.1 of Delia radicum. Lineage (NCBI taxonomy): Eukaryota > Metazoa > Arthropoda > Insecta > Diptera > Anthomyiidae > Delia > Delia radicum. Next base: position 167,834,274 of record CM037852.1, read on the forward strand.
TGAAATTTGACTGGCAGTTATTTTCAAATGTCATCATATTCTATCCTTTACATTGTAAGTGAAGGAAAATCAAACATTGAAGATTTTATTCGTTTTTCAACATATGTCGAGCATATATATTAAGCGAATTTTTGCACTGTACCTTGTGAGTGGTTAATAGTGAATTTTTATTGTTGATCTATATAAATTGTATGTGAGTTGTTGGTTCTATCAGAAATAATTTTAAATATGTCATTCTTTTTGCAAACGGTTTTTTTTTGCCCACCTTAATGACTAGAGTAAGATAATATTTTATTTAAATCCTTTAAAATGAAAATTTGTGGTTTCATATTGAAAGTGGTGTACTCGGCCAACAATATCTTTGAGAATCTTAATGTTGTCATATGTAAATTGAACATTTATTTATATTTACTGGAAAATAAAACCAAATCTCAAATAACGTGTTGGTTTATATTTAAAATTATCGTTCGTATTGAGATTGAGTTGCACAGTTGTTCAGATGTTGTTGTTATTCATACTATTTTACATGTTCGTTGTCGTCGCACATGTTTGTTGCTCTTTGTGCTACGTGTCTGCATTATGCTTAAATTTTCCTTCAATATACATGTCAATTAAATGTCAAATTTATACCCCTTTGCTTGACATTAACTGTAATACTGTTGACCCAATTGATGTCAATGTATTATTTACTATTCATTTAAATTAATGCAACTCAAAATTACTTTTGAAATTGAACAGTTGACTTTAAATTTTGATTAAAAATATAATAATAAATGTTAAGACAATATTCTTTAAAAATTGAAGAATTACACGGGAGGGCAAAAACATAACTTTTAAAAACTAATAAGGTTATGATCATCAATTGTATGTTTATATTAGGCACGCTGATTTAAATGGCCTACTTTACTTTTCGATCTATGGAACAGTTTATTTTTTTTTTGCGCTTTATCAATTTAGTCGCTGGAAATAAAATGGTGATGTACTTGTAAATGGATCGATTTTTTGACAACCTAAAAACTACTTTCAAAACTAATTAATGTAACAGCCACAACATAAACTGGTCCAAACACATAAAAATACGTTTTGACTCCAAAAAAGTAGCTTGAAAGTAGTTAAACTATTGACTATGTGATGTATTAAAAATTTAAACGTGTTTGCTACCTTAATTACATGATATATACAAAAAATCTTTGGCAAATAGTTAAAATTTCATGAAATGTTTTGAAAAATGTACTTTCCTAAAGACAAAAAAAAAAAAAAACGTAAATTTTATATTTTTTATAAGGCAACTGCTTCGGTTTTTATATTCGAAAATGTCTTGACACATATACAGAAAAATTGACGTAATTGAAAGTGTAATTTAAGATTTTTTTTATAGCAAAAAACACAATTACCATTTTTAAGTACAAAAAACTCGAATTTAATGAACAAGTTATTGATTTTCCTGTCATAATAAGTTTTGTAGTTTTCTTCATTTTTAGTAAAATTCAATGAATTTGCTTATGAAGTCAATGTAGTGGTTTATGGATTTAAATAAAAAACGAAAATATTTTCAATTTGCTTATAAAAACTTTTGGCTGACGAAATTTCAGCTAATTCGGAAAAATTTTGTTGTCCAATATGCTTTACAACTTTCGTCTTTTTCCTTAAATTTTACATTCATAGTCGCAATAAATCGCTTAAACTAACTTTTTTCCACACAGAAAAAATTTTGTTGGATGAAATAAGGAATTCCTTTAGTAAATCCATGATGCTTCCCAGCAAGAAATTCCCAATGGTCAAAAAAAATCAAACACTGGTAAAGGACTTTATTTTAGTACCATTATCAGAAATTCAAATTAAAGCACTGGCTTTGACGCTTTCCCAACGTTGCCAAAATGTGCTTTGACGGTACTTGATTTATAAAATTTACGACCGTCAAGAAATTAAAGCCTGACAACGTTAGAAAAAGTGCTTTTAAAGTATTGATTTTAAAAAAATTACTACGCTTTGTTAAACAAATATTAAAATTGTGCTTTTTATGTTTTTTGGATAATCCTTTTTTTTAGACTAACTTTTTTTATATTTTCCATCGTTGGCAAGTTAATTCCAACAAACGTTATGTCAGTGCTGACAAGCTAGCACAACCATAAAGAATTATGTGTCTCATTAGCTCAGTCGGTAGAGATCTCGGCTGCCAGTCTGGCGGCCAGGGTTCTAGGCCCGGCAGCACCAAAACATTTTTAAATTAACTTTTTTAAATTTTATTTTGGAAAATCTATTGTTAGAGCACATATTATTAGGTTTTTAAAATATTTGGCCAACGTTGGCCATTTTGTTTACCCAGTGATTTGCCAACGCTGTAAAAAATGAACGGCCAAGCACTGCACGGTGTTATAATTTTGGGGTTGGCAAAGCACTTAAATCTTCAGAAATCCAATGCTCTGCCAACGCTATTACCACCGTTAAAGGCTCTGGACCAACACTTTTTCGACCGAATTTTTCTGGCTGGTTTGTCTTATTTTTTTCCTCTTATTTTCTTATTTTTTGTTAAATTAATGAAAAGTTTCATATTTTTTATGAATCCAGTTTTTTAATAAAGTTTTCTTTTTAATTTACATAAATAAAATTATATTTCTTGATACAATTTGAAGTAAACGTGCATTAACTTAGTAAGTTCATGTTCATTAATTTAATGCAAAAAATGTTTAATACAATGCAGATATTTCTCTCAGTGCAATAACGAAACTTGTATATAAAGCTTCTAAATGCCAAAAAACAGGATAAAACATTTTTTTTTTGCCAAGCTCGATTTTTCGGCTAAGTTTGAACTCATCCAACTGGAACTCATCCATCGAAACTTTTAATTAAAATAATGCAAGGTTTCATAAGCTTTGTAAATTCCTTTTAGCTACTACAAGTCGAGGTGTTTTGTGTCGGGGTAATGACCTTGGCTCAGACATCAGCTTTTGGAGAGTAATTACCTGGGAATCCTTTAAGAGCCTACTTATGTCTGATTTTGGTACTGATTACCACTTTTCATTGAGTTGCTGACACAGTGGATTATATTACGCCGGTCCCTATCAGAAAGATTTTTTCGGGCAGCCTGTTTTATTTTTACCATAAGCAATCGGATTATTTGCAAAATTTGTAACAACCACATGTGAACAGTTTATTTTTCTGGTAATTTCCCAAAAACTTAAGCAACTGTTTAAATAGGCTGAAATTTGTCCCTTTTCAAAATCACTCAAATACGAAACATAAAAAAGAAACTTTAATTTTTCTTTATTTGCTATTCTTCTTTGTTTACCGTTGTATGTAATTATAGTTATGAAACACTAACAAAATATTATTACACAATTTTTCCCTTATATAAGTAATCTCTTAAATTTTAAACAATAAGAGGTCTGTTATCACTAAAGCAATTTATTTAGGACCGTTGAAAAATTATTTTTTTTTCGACCTTTAATTGTGCTATTAAAATCAAACTAATTCAAGTTCGAGGCCATACTCTATATTTCTTTATAAGGACAATGTCCTAACTTCGAGCTCATATATTAATTCTCATGTAGTGAGTAAACTAGTGTATATGAATGTTTGATGTTTGGCGTGTGATTGTTACCTCTTTCAAAACGTGTTCTGATGATGCGAACCTAGAAAATTCCCGAAATAGATCTATCAACACATTCCTGAAAGGGTCAATTAATAAATTTAAAAACAAAAACTCTACAGATAATTTGTTTGGACAATATTATAATAATGAAACTTGAACTTGAATAATTTTTATTTTCATTAATTTGTTTTTAATTATTAAACTTTTTATCCATATATTTAACGTAAAATATGTTTTTTTACGTCGGTCAAATTACTCATTTATTTCTGAATTTAATTACACTCACAATATTTTGTCATTAAAAACAAAGGAATATGTACTTTAAAACAACTAAACATATAGTTAAAAAGCGGTCTACTCAATTTTCTTTTTAATCAAATGTATTTTTCATGTGCACTATTAAAAAATTAACTTAAAATCCGTAAAAATAAAAGATTTTATTTTTACTATAAAAAAAAAAAAAAAAAATTTTTTAAAAAAAAACTTCCAAATCAGTTAAAATAAACGATTTTATTTTAACGAGCAAAAATTAACACCTAAATTATTAAAACACAATTTTTCTTTTTTTTACGGCAAAATTTCAGTTTATGGGGGACACCCCTGGAAAAAAAAAAATGCCACGCCCCCTTAAATGACCCCAGGAGTGCGAAAATCATAATGAATAAGGGGGTTCACGCCCCTTATGGGCGTGGCAGTCGAAAAACGACCCGGCCCACCTACGTAGACAATATGGGTATCAAATGAAAGCTAATGTCTTCACGATTCCAAAAATAGCCGTAGTTGCCAGATCGGGCGATTTTTGTAGCCGATATGGCCATTTTGGCAAAATTTGGGGTGGGGGAAATTTTTTTTTTTCCTTTTTTTTTGCTTATATTTTGTTAAAATCAAACAAAAATGAGCATTTTGTGCGAAAAGATTACTATTGTTAGCGTTACCCAGGGATTACCGCGTGGAGGTCATAGTAAATCAATCCCCTTGGAGAAGCATGAGAACTCACGTAAAGTTGTGAGGTTAATGAAAATTTGTTATATTGGCTTCGCTTAGTAAAGTTTTTCTGCGTGACCGGCCTACGGCCGGGCTTGGGGGTTTTTAACTCCAGTATGTCTTAATTCTAGACGGCGGGGATCTCGAGTGCTCGGCCTCTGGCCGAGCTAAAAAGAAATAAACAAAAAAAAGTCCTTCCCCCATTTTATAAAAATTAACATATCTTCCTCAAATTCTGGACGATCTGGCAACTACGGGTATTTTTGGAATCGTGAAGACATTTCCTTTCATTTTATACCAATATTGCCTAAGTAGGTGGCATGGGTCGTTTTTCACCCCCGCCCCTATTTAACAAAAATGGCCGTATCGGCTGCAAAAACCGCCCGATCTGGCAACTATGGCTATTTTGGAATCGTGAAGACATTAGCTTTCATTTGATACCCATATTGTCTACGTAGGTGGGCCGGGTCGTTTTTCGACTGTCACGCCCATCGGGGGCGTGAGCCCCCTTATTCATTATGATTTTCGTACTCCTGGGAACATTCTGAAGGGGATGGCATATTCAGATTTTTTCTCTAGGGGTGTCCCCCATAAACTGAAATTCAGCCTTTTTTACCATTATTAACTTTTTGGTTTAAATAAAGAAATTTTTGTTAAAACAAAATTTTAAATGAACATAATAACTGGTACAGAAAACCCGTATTTAAGTGTAGTTTAAATTAAAAAAAAAAGATTTCTTTGTAGTTTAAATGTATATTCCGTAAAATTCAAAGTCTACTTTTTCAATAAACTACAATCAGTTACTATTAAAATATTATGAGCGTACATTTTCACACACTTGCGTAGTAAATTTACGGACTTCTTGTTCACCAACTTACACGTTATGTGCGTATTTTTTTCAATTTCCATACATAGAGTAAACTTATAGTAGGAAATTGTTCTCCTGAGTACGATTTCCTACTATAAGTTGGTAAAATCTATACTATTGAAAAGCATTCACATATCAGACTTAATATTGAAAATTGAGATCATCTATTAAAGCCATGTAAAATATTCCTCAAATCTCAAGTTTTGCAACAAAACAACTTACGAAAATAGATTTTTCGTACAGATATAAATCTTCCTTAATGACTCTTTGAAATACATGAACATTTCATAGTGTCGATTGATTATTTACGCGATCGAATTCGAGAAAACCGTCATTTTAAAATTGTTGTATATAGTAAACTGCATACAGCTGCGTCAAATTCGAAATATGCTAAATTTATGGTCACATCCTCATTAATTTTTTTGATGGCATGTAGTATTAGTATAAATAATATACAAAAATAAAGAGCAAAATTTGTCAACATTTAACCACTCCTATTCACCAAATTTATGAAGATATTGTAAAAGTTGTTTTATTTTTAATTCGTATCAGTGTTGCCAAGTGTAGGGATTTTTCCCTTTTCGTAGGGATTTTTACCAAAAAATTCATCTGTACGGAAAAAAGGACAGATTTTGTTTTTCAGTCAAATTGTAGGGATTTTTTTTATTAAAAATTTTATTCTATTTAGAATTTATAATAAACAATGAAAAATATAACCATTTTTTTTTTAGTGTAACAGAACAAAACCAACAAATCTGGTGGCACTGGAAAAATGAGAAATAGGTTTAAACATTTGGCACCATTGTTTGCATGTGCTCTTGGCTTTGCATAAATGAAAATGGTTTTGACATTTACGTTCGCACTGTTGACAACTCGTTCGAAATAGAGAAACCAAATTGTTTATGAAAACTTATACGTTTTCATTCGACTTGTACTTCAAGTCATCGTTTGCATAGAAATTTAGTTAGAGAAACCCAAATCAATTTTCTTTCGCTTAGAAAGCGAAAAAAAACATTCTTTCGAAATCGAGAAACAGGCCATAAGTGTTTATACTAGTATTTTTTAAAAATGGCATTTTTTATTTGTTTACCGTTTATTTTTAGTTTTTATGTTATTTTTTACTTTCTGTTATTTTTGTTTAATGAAAATCTATTGTACCTGAATGAATTACTGTACAAATTTATAATAAAAGTAAATGTAATTTACTGATAAAAAACAAAATTTGCATTTATTAAAAAAAATGTGTAGGGAAAAATGTAGGGAATATTTTTACTGTCTGTAGGGAAAAAGGGGATTTTTTTTCATTAACGTAGGGATTTAAAAACAAATCTCCTGGCAACACTGATTCGTATTATACATGATAACAAACAGTCTCTGTAGTCGGCACCTCAATGCCGACCATTGACAATTGATCCATATTGTTGTTTATAATGGTCGACACCTGAATGCCAAGCATTGGAAATTTTTCGAAATTGTTGTTCCAAATGTCGGCACCCATTAAAATAAGAAAAACTAAATATTTTTAATAAATTGTCTTCATTCAGACCAATGTTTTAAGTAATATCTGCATTTAGAAACATATATTAACATAGTTACTTACCTTTTTAAATTACGCTATTCAATACAAATATCACTTAAAGAATAAGACTCCCACTAGAGTTGAGCTTAGGCTACTTTAGCCTATATTGATTTTGATTGCAATAAATAAATTTATTTTATACCGATCATTAAACCCTACAGTACCACTACCACATTGCACGAATCAAAATTTATTCATAAAAAATTTAACAATCATTAATTTTATTTCCGTTTTTTATTCTATTTTAGTGTGCCATCCCCGGATACATTTTGTTAGCTGTCAACAATTTTCTTTCTTTTTTTCTCATGTACTGTAGTTGTTTAGAAAATAAATAAATCAATTTTCTCCTGCATAAATATGCAACCATTTACAACCATAACAAAGAAATTATTCACAAAAAAAAAAAAAAAAACTTTTTCTCTAAGAAAACAAACGAAAAAAAGTGAAAACTTGCTAACAAATTTACACATACAAACAGACACAAATAAACAGGAAAGGAAAATTTTATAAAAAAAATATATGAAAAATGTAGCTTAACACGCGATTACACACCCACACATATCAAAATGTATAATAAACAGGGTGGTAACTCCTTGACGAGCTACAGAACAGGGAGGTTTGTAGCTGCTTTACAGCCCTTACAATGACTTTAAGATGAAAATCCAAAAAATACTGGATGTCTTGTGTATATGTATATTTTTCATATATGAGTCATTCCATGTCAAACCAAATGATTTTTTACATCACGATTTTTGTTTGCTTTGAAATATGGCAGACGTATTCTTATTTCAAAAATATTTGACATGTATTTTTGACAAAATCTAAAATAATTTTTTTAAACTAGTTCTTTGGGTTTAAAAATTCAAAAAAACATGAAATATTTTCCAAAATGTCGATATTTAAAAATAAAAATTTTAAATTTTAATAATTGATTTTTATGGCATTGTCTAACCTTTTTCCAGGTGCATATCAAAATCTATGTTGTTTTTAACTTTGAAAATGAAAATTATTCAAGTTAATATTTTTTTATTATGATATTGTCCTAACAAATAATCTATAGGCTTTTTGTTTTCAAATTGATTAATTGACCACTTTCTGGAATGTGTTGATAGATCTATTTCGGGAATTTTCTAGGTTCCCATCATCAGAACACGTTTTGAAAGAAGTGACAATACCATGCAAAACATCAAACATTCATATAAACTTCTTTTCTCTTTTTAACATTGATTTGTATTTTTTACCGCTTTCGAGCCCACCTACAAAAAAATATAATGTATCAATTTTATATATTTAAATTTTAATTTTAAGATACTACACAAAGTTTTATATTTTTACTTTGCTTGTTGAAAATATCAAAAAATATAAATTTTTTTTTAAATTTGTTTAATACTTATGTATCATGTTTTGTAATAAAGTCTTAAAACAATAGAATCTATCATCGTGCCACTCTGAAAGTTTTAGTATTTTTTTAAATAGAAGTGTGTGTATCTATTATTAATATTATAATTATTATTATTTTTTAATAGATACAAAAAAGTTTGTTTGCATATATTTAATTATTTACAATATTTTGTTACCTACTCGTGTATCTAGAATAACATGAATATAAGGAGCCAGATTGGCACAGTACTAGTTATTGTTATTTTAAATCTTACAAATTTTAAATTTAATGTTTAATTCATTTTATAATTGGTTTATATATTAAACAAATAAATTACTTATGTATTCCAAAAACAGTACAAATTATATATATAAAATTCATTTATAATTAATTTACGATATTTTGAAGATGATTCATTATATGTGTTTAACGAGTAAAAATTAGATTCATTTAGAATGTTGAGTACCTCTTCCATACTGACAATAAGTTAAATTTTTCTAAATAGTGTTAGTCTAATTTTATTGTAAATTGGAGAAACTACACACTGTAATAAATTTTAATTGAAATTTACCGTGTTTATATTAGACAACTTTTTAACTATAATAATGTCTGCAATATTACTCTATGTATGTAAATTTAAAATAGTACACACATTGTGTGGAATATTCATACCCACAATGCGTGTACATTTATTTGAAATTGTGTGTATAAAAATCTTAGTTTTTTAATTCAGTTTGTACATTTACCTTTTTTTGGTGCGCATAAAAACATTTGTAAATAGTAAATAAAAGATGATTTTTTAAGAGCTTTCGGAATGTCCCTATAGACATGACCCTTAACATAGCCCCTTAAAAAATAGTCTAAAGGCGCTAAATCGCACGATCTAGGCGGCCAATTGACCGGCACCAAACGTGAAATAAACTGTTCACCGAACTCGCCTCTCAATTGGTCCATTGTTTTGTGGTATGTGGCACAGTCTTGTTGAAACCACATGTCACCCAAGTCTAGCTCTTCCATTTTGGGCAAAAAAAAAATTCTAATCATCGCTCGGTAGTGCTCGCCATTTACAGAACTGCGCCGAATCGATAATTCACGGCCAACAACAACACTGGCGGATATAGCTGCGATATTTTCCTCTGTCCGTACTCTACGTCTGTGTGTTGGTGGTTTAATGTCCAATAATGTAAGTTTTTGTGCGAAATTTAGTCACAAGATTCAGAATAGCTGCCTCAGAAGCTCGCCTAAACTGACCATAAATTGTAAGAAGTGCACGTTGCACTTTCGTAACCGTGCATGAATGTTGCTAATAAAATTCAATAATCTGCAAGCGTTGTTCGTTTGTAAGTCGATTCATGGTTAAATTATAGACCAAACTGAACATGTTTAACAGTAACTTGTTACACGAAAACAGCTTAGCTGCCAAAAACAGTGTTGCCAAAAAGAAAGTTGCTAAAAAATCACCCTAACTATAAAATGCCTAATAATGCATGCTAAAGTGCTTATTTCTGCTAAAAATGTTGCCTATAATAAAATAATGTAGATAATTTATTTTTATATATTAAAACACTAAAAACAATTATCTAAAACGGTTTTTAATTGGAAGAAATAAAATCATTACAATTCTCTAAGTTTGCTTATTTTTTATAGTAATTGTTTAATTTTTTTTATAATTTCAAGTCTTCTCTTCTGGCATCTACACTCAAAAAAATAAGTTAGTAAAAAGTCACTAAATCGTCTTGTAAATCAAGTCTACTATTTGTTGCTGCAATTATGTTTTAGCTAAAATTTTAGTTATACTCATTTAGCACTTATCTGTTTTGAACTAATGTTTTACTAATATCTTACTAATGTTTTACTAATATCTTACTAATGTTTTACTAATTTAGTTTGCTAAAAAAATCGTGCTGTTAAGCACATTGATGATGTGGACGACAACTATATTGAAAAATATTCGCAAATGAAGTAGAAGTCGCGAAATGTTAAGATGTAGTAGAGAAGAGGAAAACGATACAACTCTTGTAAGACACATAAAACATAATTATGGATTAAAACAATTTTAATTTTATCTTGTCATTAAATCCTTCGCTGATTTTTAGCAAAAGATTAAGCTGACATTACAAATTTTTTGCAAGCACCCTGCTGACTAAAGTTTTGCTGACTTTACTAGCTTTGTTTTTATTGAGTGTAGACATTATTCAATGATAGTTCCAACTGTTGGACACTGTTAAAATTCGTATTTCTGACTTCGCTATCGGTAGGCCGCAGAAAAAAAAATATTCTAGTCATTCACTGAAATTGTTAAAATTAAAAAAGAAAAACAATTAAAGGCAATTGAGAAAAATTAATCGTCCGCAACCAGAACGCTAACTTTTCCGATAACCTCGATTTCTACTTGTCAGGCTTAACAGAAATCATCTTTAGCTAGTTGTGAGGTAATTCGATAGACAAATAATCTGATTTGAGTCGATTCATACGCATGACTATGGATCAGACTTGCTACGTTCGAATTATAAACGCATTTTCAAAATCTAATATGAGAACCCCATCATTAATTTATTTAATCGACTCAGAATCCATTTATCTCTTTATTGAGGTACTTATAATATAATTTATACCTTTATAAATATAAAAAATTTCATATTGCAATAAAACTTTATACTTTTGTTTTTTTTTTTTTTTTTTGGGATCATCTGTTCATCAGCGCAATATAGTCGCGATATTTGCTAACAAGTCGGATTGTTTCAAAGAACCTTTATCTCCCAAAAGTTCGTTTTTTGTATCTCGTGAACTACAAAAGCTAGAATTTCGAAATTTTTATCTAATGACCAGAACAAAATCAAATAAAACATTTTAGGTTATTCGAATATTTTAGTTATGAAAATGGGCCGAAAAGGTTCAGAAATTCAATTTTCATTTAAACCGTTTTGTTTTTAATTTAAGAACCCCTAACAAGAATCTGAAGTCAAAATTTAAATAAATCCAGAAGCAAAAAGCCTGTAGTGAAAGCGTTAAAAAACAACAACTTTAATATCGTCATCTCGAAAAATTGTTCATGTTTTTTTTTCTTTAATTTTAAAACACAAATGTCACCTTTTAAAAAATATTTTATTTTTTGCAAAAAATACATGTCAAATATTTTTGAAATAAGAATATGTCTACCAAATTTCAAAGCAAACAAAATAAGTGACGAAAATATCGTTCGGTTTGACATGGAATGACTCTTATAGAAAGGACCTTCTTTACTTACAAGACGACTACCAAACTATGTTTTGCGAAGGGTATATTTTATTTAATATTTTTCTTTATTTTTTTTGTTTCTTCCGTTATGATTGATGGCTTTAGCTTAACTGTCTGTCCAGTTTAACATTTTTGGTATTTTAGTCGTTACTGTTGTATATGGATGGTAGTTGTCCTGCATTATAAACCAGTTCGTTTGTTATTTTGTTTTCTTTAGTTTTTTTTTTTTCATGTTGTCATAATTTTAAGGCGTTTATCTTTAATGCCACTAGCATTACTTACCCTCGCTGGTTGCTGCCAGAAATAGATTCAAGGAATATGAAGAAAAAAATCCAACTCATTTTATACGATTTATATAAAAATGCCAACTAACAAACCAAAACTAACAATTTTTTTTTTTTTTTTTTTGACATGGATCAACAAGGATTCGTTAACACTGCGGTCTTATTTTTAATAATTTTTTTTTTGTGCAACTAACTTTTTCTTAATATTTTTGTTATTTTTTTTCATTGACCAGAGTTACCATTGAGATTTTTAGTTTTACTCTAGGTTTAGATTAAAAAACTCTTTTATAAACTTTGTTATTACTCAATGCGTATGAGTACTATGTACTTAATAAATAATAATACGTATACGCAACCATAACTTAAACAACGGTTAATGTATTAAAAATTTATTGTTTAAATCAGTGGCATAAACATTTGTCCATATTTGATCGCCTTTTAACAAAAACAAAAACTATGCACAGTAGATGTCCAATAAAAATCGATTTTGCGATTAGTACACCCTCCCCCTCACACAGTTTTATTGCAAATAGTTTCAAATTTAAGAAATCGTTTTTTTCGGAAAATATTAACCCTTGCTAAATTTCTGTAGAAACTAGCTTATTGTTGAAAAAACATTAAGGGAATGTTCCCTATTGTGGCCTGTTCCCTACCGTTTATTTTTCGTGTTGTTGAATAAGTATGTCAAAAATTTCAACTGTCATCGAGTTTAATCTCAACTGTCATCGAGTTTAATTTGAACTGTCATGGAGTTTAATATCGCTATTTTAAAAAAGTTTCGTCGTGGTTTTATTGTGTCATTTCAAAAAACGCAATATAAAGTGTAATTTTCTGTAAACATAAAAAGTGAAAAACAGACATATTTTAAAGAAGTCGGATAGTTGCATTCGGTAAGAGTTTTATTCACAATTTATATAAAAATAATTGATTCCATAAACAAATACAACAAATAAAACAATAATGTGAAAAATTTAATTTTCATAATGTTGCCTTAAGTGGATATTTGATCAATTTTCCTAACGTTTTTATTTCTTTTCAAGTTTAAGCCTTTTTTAAATGGTTTATGCTTCACTTTAACTGTTATTGTCTATTATGGAGAATTTTTCAACATGTTTCACAAAAAAAATATCGTTTGCTTACCGCAATTAAAAAAAGTTTGCATTATATATGGTAACACATTCGACCTGACTGGGACAATATATCTCATCTAGGCCCTATATTATATATACAATAGTTGTTTTCCGGGTCGAAGAGGTTAATCGGCTTTAAACGATAAATAAAATGTTTTAATAAACAAATTTAAAATAATTTTTAATTTAAATACAAATTTTTGTACATGCTTATTAGAAAATATAAAAATTTTAAAAATTAAGTTAGCTTAATTTTCTTACATTTGTATATGCTTTTAAGGAGTTTTTCAATTAATCTACTCTTTAGGGTACATATTCCCTTTTGAAAACTGTTATATATATATTTTGATAATTAGTCGTCACAAGAAATTGATCTACAGCCAAAAAATTACCAATTAACGATTTGGAATATTCCATTTACAAGGAAACTATACAGTGGTGAATCCGCAGATTTTAATGAAACTGGATATGTTGTTGAGGACAACAAATTAGGTGTGCAATAGCAAAGTCTGGTGATTAAAAAATACAAAATTTGTGTATTAAAACATCTTTAAAAATTAAGAAATTCAAGTTTTTTTGAATAGCAAGTTTGGGGATTAAAAATTACAAAATTTAAAGTCCTCGAATAAACAAAAATATTGATACCAATTTTGCCTATGCTGTGGGCCCTGGGTTGCCACTTATTTAAAATATTTAAAATAAGGGTTATAAAGATACACTCTAATTAATTTCTGTTGAAATTTACCCAACTTATAGTAGGAAACTGTACTCCTACTATAAGTTGGGTAAATTTACTCTATGTGTGTAAATGGAAAAAATACGCACATGGAGAGTAAGTTTGTGAACACAAAGTTGGTAAATTTACAATGGAAGTGCGTAAAATTTTGATAAAATTTATAAATAAATCAGTAATTTTACCAAATTTTCGTGTAAAAAAACATGATTTACTTGCAATTATACGTATAAAATGGGTAAAAATACATATTTATAAGCGTAAAAACCCCCTAAAAATGCGTATCTTTACCTTCCGGTAAAAAAGAATAACAGCCCAAAAAATTTTTCAAATAAAACAAAAAATTTATTTTTAGAAAGAGTTTTATTAATGTACAACACATAATAATAAATTTAATAATAAATATTTGTACATAAGTTGTTGTACAAATACAGAGCTTCAAAGATTGAATTCTATTTAAAAAAAATTAAATCGGATTTTTTTCTTCAATCATTGCGAATTCAATAATTGGGAGTTCAATCTATTTTTAACTTAATCTATTTACAATTTGCCGAAATCGGCGAAACTGAAAAATACCGCCAGAATTGAAAAAAAATCGCTAAAATCGAAAAAAATATCGTTAAAATGAAAAAAATCCCAAAAATTTAAAACAATCTCCAAAATTGAAAAAAACGCCAAAAATGTAAAAATTACTTAAATTGAAAAAATCGACAAAATTTAAAACAAATCGACAAAATTAAAAATAAATTACTAAAATTTTCCAAAATTAAAAAATCCCCAAAATTAAAAAAAAAATCGCCAAAAATAAAAATATCGCCAAACAAAAATTTCTAAAAGTACAAACATTGCCAAAATGAAAAAACTTCAAAATTCAGAAACGGCATAAGTAAAAAATCGGGAAAATTTAAAAAAAAATCACCATAATAGACAAAAAATTGATCAAATTGGAAAAAGTTGTCCGTGTCTTTTATTTATCTCTGTTAGTTTTTGAAACATAGGCGATGTTTCAAATAAATACTTTTTTTATCTGCGAGAAAAACGCGATTTAAGAATCCAGCCAATCAAATCGAAATTTAGTATCGTTGTAGGGGTAATGGGGTTGAGTTTTGAACAATGGTGCAGCAATTTTTCCCCCAGCTCCATTAGTTTTCGTAATATGTACCTTTTAAAAATTGACTAAATAAAAAACGTCCATAACTTAAAAAATAAAAAAGCAACTGGAAAAATGTGTGCACAGGTGTTCAAAACTCAACCCCAATACCGGCCTGATTGGCTAGGTTCCTAGATCGCGTTTTTCTCAAAAACAAAACATCGCAAAGCAAAAAGAGAATTTATTTGGAACATCGCCTGTGTTTCGAAAACTAATAAAGATACATTTACAGCTATTTTAAGTTTCTCGTCAATATTTTTCGTTTTTCAATTTAAGCTTTCTTTCCAATTTGAAAATTTGTTTCATCTTTGGCAATTGTTTTTTTTGCAAATTTTTTATTTTTAATTTCGAAATTTTTTTAATTTTAGCTATTTTTCTAATTTTTGGCGATTTTTTTAATTTTTGCCGATTTTCTTTTAGTTTTAGGGATTTTTCTAATTTTTTGCGATTTTTTAAATCATTGCGATTTTTTTCATTTTTGGCGATTATCTTTAAATTTTAGCGTTTTTTTTCAAATTTGGAGTTTTTTTTTAATTTCAGCGATTTTTTTTTATTAATTTTAAAGTTTTTTTCATTTTTGGTGTTTTTTTGGCAAAATTTCAGTTTATGGGGGACACCTACGTAGACAATATGGGTATCAAATGAAAGCTAATGTCTTCACGATTCCAAAAATAGCCGTAGTTGCCAGATCGGGCGATTTTTGTAGCCGATATGGCCATTTTGGCAAAATTTGGGGTGGGGGAAATTTTTTTTTTTCCTTTTTTTTTGCTTATATAGTAAAGTTTTTCTGCGTGACCGGCCTACGGCCGGGCTTAGGGGTTTTTAACTCCAGTATGTCTTAATTCTAGACGGCGGGGATCTCGAGTGCTCGGCCTCTGGCCGAGCTAAAAAGAAATAAACAAAAAAAAGTCCTTCCCCCATTTTATAAAAATTAACATATCTTCCTCAAATTCTGGACGATCTGGCAACTACGGGTATTTTTGGAATCGTGAAGACATTTCCTTTCATTTGATACCAATATTGCCTAAGTAGGTGGCATGGGTCGTTTTTTCACCCCCGCCTCTATTTAACAAAAATGGCCGTATCGGCTGCAAAAACCGCCCGCTCTGGCAACTATGGCTATTTTTGGAATCGCGAAGACATTAGCTTTCATTTGATACCCATATTGTCTACGTAGGTGGGCCGGGTCGTTTTTCGACTGCCACGCCCATAGGGGGCGTGAGCCCCCTTATTCATTATGATTTTCGTACTCCTGGGAACATTCTGAAGGGGATGGCATATTCAGATTTTTTCTCTAGGGGTGTCCCCCATAAACTGAAATTCAGCCGTTTTTTTTTATCTTAAAGATTTTCTCAATTTAGCGATTTTTGGCGATTTTTTCAATTTTGGCAATTTTTTTCAATATTGGCGATATTTTTAAATCGATTGATTTAAAACATACTGAATAAATCGAATGAAGAATTTTTTTCTTTAAAGCTCTGTACATATATTATATTTTGAAAATATTTTTCCAAAATTAGGCTGCAAACACTTGGAAATAAACTATAAACTAAACACTATCACAAATACTACAGTTATACATTTTTTTTTCATTAAAATTCTCAATATATTAAATTTTTTAGATTTTTTTTTGGCTTTTTTCAATTTGTTTAATTTTTTTCAATTTAAAAATGTCAAAATATTTATTACTATTATAAGTTAGTATATTTACAAACTTTGTGCGTAAAAATTTTATTTAACAAAATAATACTACTTTTAGGCATAATGTGTTTAATTGTAAACACATAATTGGTAAAAATACTGTAAATACCCACTTATTATTGTATATAAAAGTGTGCGCAAAATAGTTTTACGCATTTTGATGTATAAATTTACCGAATTAGCGTAATAATACATGAAACTTTACTCGTTTTATAGTAGTAAATTTACAATCATTTTTTAGAGTGTAGATATTTAATTCTAGCTTTATATGATATCTTGAAATCAAAAATTAACTATTTTAATAAAAATCCAAAATTTAAGTTCTTTATGTAATTTAAAATTACAAATTTGAAGATGTCGAATTATGAGTATAGTTGTGTCGGTGTTTGTTTCAGGATATCTTACCGGTGTTGCAGGGAAGTTGAAAATTTAGCGTGTTTGGTTTTATTCTTTTAAATTTGATGTGTGCTTAAAAAAAATTAATGTTATTACCAAGCGTAAACTTAACATTTCACTGAACTTATTTTTATATTTAAAATGCAATTCAATATATTGAAATATTTAAAAAAAAATTGTATATTAAAAAAATTTTATATAAATGTGAAAAAACCATGGCTTAATTATAAAGGTTAGCCGATTGAATGGTGTTTGGTCGCCATAACAACTTTTTTGATAGCTTTTAGTACAATAATATTTACGAAAATACATAAGAAAATAAGAACATTTTGTTCGACATAAATGACACGAATTTGCACTAAATTTTAAAAGTTGTCATTTATGCAATTTATGCCGACGTACGAGTATCTTGATTTTGAAATGCAAACGTCTCAAAACACCGTCCTTGGTAATTAGTCCATGTAATAACCCTGACATTTCAAATACTTCAAATGTGAAAAAAATTGCCTGGTTTAGACTTACAAGAGGAGTCTTCCGATGGGTTCTCTCGTATATTAATAAAATTTGGGTAAGTGATGAAGAAAACCAAACTAAGTAGCATATACTTTTTAAGCGGACCATGTTTGGTGGCTAAACAGGATAAAACTAAATAAGTAAAATTTGTAGTTTCCTTAGTGTTATCATGCCCATAGTGGAAGGTGAACAAAAAAGCTTCGTGAAAAGTATGACTAGGTAAAGCTTTTAAATTTATTAAAATAAATGTAACTTTTTATACACTGGTAGAAATTTGTGCCTAGTATTACTGAATTCCGTCATTACTTCAATTAAACTTTTTCATAAAAAGTCCCCAAAGAAATGCTTTATTGAATCAATTAAACATGTTTCATTAAATCGATTAAAACAATTAAATCAAAAATATTTCATTAATACTAATATACTCTTATAAACATTTATAAAAAACAACTGCATACATAAATATTACAAAAAAAAAACACCAAGAATATGTTTTGAGCGGTAGTATTAAAAATTTGTCAAGCAAGTTCCGAATTTGAGCAAATATTTAATTTATTCAAATAATTTTTAAATTACAATTTTTAAAATGTTCAACAAATCGATTTAATTAAAAAGAGTAGGGAAATATTTTTCTTCTGTGCATTATTATTATTTATGTTTGTAGTTGCTTCTTATAAATGTTTGTATATTAGTAATAAATATTTTAAATCCATTTTAGTTATATTTGATTAATTCTCATTAGGTTTATTACTTCATTCAGTAAAATAGTTTAATTTCAGTGGTTTAAAAGTGAATATTAATTTATTCTAAAACATTATAGTAAAATTAATAATGTAATTTTTAAAGTTAAATTTTGTTAAGTAAAAATGTAACGATTTTTTTTAAATAAATTTAAGGTTATTTAAAAAAAAGAATACTCTGATTTTAACAAAAGGTATAATTTTTGCCAAAAAAAATAAATAATCCAGAAAAAATGCTGCCATACTCTCTACGTTTAAATAGAAAGAAAAAAACTAGTTGCTGTGTGAATTTGCTCACATTAGTGGAAATAAATCTGCTAACTTAATGAGAATTATATCCCGGTTTAAATTCAATGTTATAAAATTCAAGCTATAAAAAAAACATTCGGTATGGCAACAACGTTTTATCCACTTGATTTTTTATTTTTTTTGGTTTTTGAGAAGGTATACAAAATTGACTACTTTTTAATCAAATGAGTTATTATTTAATTACAAAATAATTCAATTAAAGAGCTATCAATTTGTAATTGAATTAGCAATTTTCGTTGTTGGCGGAATTTCAGCTAGTGGTTTTTGTGATTGCCATGGGTTTTAATTGTTTTGTGTGTATGGCATCTCTTTAGTTTAAGTTTTCCAAACAAATCTATTGCTCTGAGCAAAAAAGTATATATAGCATAAAATACATTCCATTCATAGTTTTGACCGTTAAAATAGTTTTTCATGATTTTCTCGTTGTTATTGTTTTTTTTTCTAAACGATTTTTATCATTTAAATTATATGGTGCGTGGTAAGCAAGCAAAAAAAATCCTATTTTCACTTCTATTACACTTTATATTCTTTAATAAACGTTAAGTAGAAAAAAAAGACACAGAAATCCTTGGGATAAAAAATTATATTAAATTGGATGTTTGTATTCCCGGTTGCAGTCATCTTGGATTTTATTCATAATTTATTATACCGCTAATGGTGTAACGAATCCTTTGTTTTATTTTATAAAATTTTATTGTTTGGACCCTTACATTTCTATGCTCTATGTAATATATATACATATATATATATTCTTAACCCTTTACAGCATGATATGTCATACGTTTTGAAACGTTATATACTGTTTACTTCGCCAACGATATTTTTAAATACGGATATATATAGAAGAACACGCAATTCTTTTTAGAAGGATTTGCTTATGTTAAACAACTCGATAGCTAAAAAAAAAACCAAAACCTTTGAAACAGATATTTTTTAATAGACGCTGATTCCAAATCTGTAAATGAGAAGAGACATTTTCTCATTTGCAGTTTTTGAAATATCGATGTTTTTATATTTACATCATTCACCCCATTTTTGGGTGCTTAATTTTCCAAATTTGATCGCAGAACTATGAATTTTTTTTAAGAACACTCAAAAAAATAAAACACTTTTCAGTCCCGAAAAACCAATAATTCAGCTAATTTTGGACATTTCACAATCATTGACCTTTGACTTTTGACATTTTTCTATATCTTTAATAATTTCAGACCTCACAATTGTGATTAAACGCTTCCTTGGAAGTTTGTAAAATTTGTAATGCCAAAAATACGGATTAGCAACAACATAAGCGTATTTAATTACAGGGAAATTGCTCAATTACGCCCAATTACATATAATTAGGCATAAAAAAGTAATTGACATAATATTAGTATTATGTCCTAAGTCTGGTGACGACAAAATTGAAAATTTTTGCAAGCAAGCGTTTAAGCCCACAAGTGTGAACGTAATATAAATATATACCTCACTCTAATGTCCACTGTTTTCCCATATGTTATGAGTGATGCCATATCTATGATATATTCTTTGTATATTCGATAGATGGCGCTTACGGAGTTAGTGATGAATTGCCAGAAAGCAAAGTTTGATTTTTGTTTGAGTTTGATTTTTGTTTTAGTTTGAAGTTTCTAAAAATAGAACTGTTGTGTTGTTGGAGTTGGAGTTGTACTTCTGAGATTATGTATGCAAGACATATGCAAGACGATAGCTCAGAGGGCTAAAGCGCTCTGTCTAACGTGTAGTGCGAGTGCATGTGTCATTAGAATCAGTCTATCTATACCACGGTCAGTGATTGCACAGAAAATTTCATATAGAAGCAATCGAACAAAAATAAAAACATAACAAATATAACATTATTCAAAAATTCAAAAAACAGGGTCACTGACGAAGGTTTAATAACAGAAACTGCGCAGTCTGATTCAGTGAAAAATTTTAAAAATTTGTAATGTAGTTATGATTTTTAGAAAATACACTCATTCTTCTCTACTACGGGCCTTTCATAATTTTTAATTTATTTTTAGCATTTGGTTGTTAAAAAAAATGTTACGTTTCAGTAAACAAAATTTAATTTTAAAAAACTGCATTATGAATTTTATGATAATGTTCTATATTAAATATTCAGATTTAAACCACTAAATTAAATGATTTATATTAATAAAGTAATAAACCTAATGAGAAATAATAAAATCTAACTACTATAGTTATATTAGTTTTTTGTTTTTATATACATCGAGATTATTTTTTTGTTATTTTCAATTTATAACGAGCTTTCAACCTCCGTATATTTACAAAAATAAAGCAAATCAAATATATTAGCTAGGTTGATACTAGTATTTCGATCCGGCTAAAGATCTCATCAGAACCCGAAGTTTTAGAAAAGCTAGAGCCTCAATAATAGGCAGAACAACAAAAAACCTATTAATAATCAATGTTGCTCCATTCTTGTCTTCTTAGTAATCAAGCACGTGGTTAGGTCTTTTCCTAACAAGCATAATGACTTTACTAAACTTTTACTAAACTTAGAAGTTCTATATTTATAACCGATATTTTGTTCAAATGCCCCACTGTGTGTTCGTGTTTGATTGTATCAGGATAACGCACTGGTTTTGCAAGGAAAATGAAAATTATACTTTTTTAATTTTATCCTTATAAATTTTAAATATAAAAACCGCAATATTTCAAAAACTAGAATTGAAAGAAATTAAACTACTGAAAATTAAGCAAAAGATTCAAAAAATGGGGAGAATTATGTAACTATAAAAACTGCTATATTTCAGATTTGGATTCAGAGTGCCTAAGTCTACACTGAGAAAAAAGTTCGTAGAAAAAATTTTCAATCACACTTTGTTATTTTTGGTGGTCTCTTAAATGCTCTTCTCCTGTCCAAACAAGGAGTCGAGGCCATTTTTTATTGCTGATTCTTAAAGCAAAAATTATGAGGAATCCAAAAAAAATAAAATTAGCCGGAAAATTTAGGACCTTCTGTGGAAAATCGGAAAATTTAATTTTCATGGGAAAATTTAATTTTCATGGGAAAAAAGGTAAATTTCTTAGAAAAATTAGGAAAATTTTATTTTTTAATTAAAGCCTGATTCAATACCTTTCCAACGAGCTATCACTCATTGCGATCGCTTTAGTAGTTTTTTTTTTAAACAACTTTCAATGAGGTCCCTAATGAAGAATTCTTCAATTTTGTCACATGACAGTGGTGCACACCACCACTAAACCAGTCACTATAAAAAAAAAAAAAATATGTAGGTACATTATTTTTTGCTGGGCAATCGATTGAGACTATTTATTTTAAAATCGGAGAGGGGTCGTCCAAAAGGTGATCGCTTTCATGTGGAATTGCTCTATATATTTTAAACAAATAAATTTTTAATTGTCAGGTTTGAGATCATAATGATACTATTACATATAAATAGAAAACACTAATTGTTAATAAATGTAAGAGAAAATTAAAAAAATTTTGTGGGGATCATCGCTAGAGGGAGTACCCCACTTTTGACATAAGCGTCTAGGTCATCTTTAGCCTTATTCTAGTCCACCACCCCTCAAGAAACTCAATGTTTGATCAGGTATATATATCAACCAACCACAGAAAATCGGTGGATGTTAAATGATTAATTGATTACCCGAACAAAATGAGTTATTTTCATATTTTCTTACAAGTTTAGACAACAGTTTTAAATCTTAAAGCTTTTTATTTGGTACAGTTGCCAGTCCAACTGCTAATGTTACCATTACTGGGAACTAATTGGGAAGGCGACATATATAGCTAATATTTACACACAACTTATTCTAGTTGATTGTTTTCTTAGAAGATTTTACATTGCATGGTACCTGTACGTTTGGTTAGAGAATTGTGTATGTATTGTTGATCTTTTAAAATTGCATTTCATTTTGAATTGTCAGGTTTGAGATCATACCCCGTAAAAATTTTCATGTTTTTCGAAGCAGGATAAAACAAATGTGCTGATGTAAGTGCTTACTATTACACGATATTGAGAAGCAGCAAAAGAAACGAATAATTTTCGTATAAAAACAAATAAACAAAAATGTTTAGCTTACTCATTTCCCTTACAAGGATGCAGGTTGTAAGCAGCTTACCCTAATCCCTTATAAGGATGCAGATTGTAATGCAGAAAGTTTCATATCGTGGATTATAAACGATCTGTAAAAATTTTTCCCGAGCGATTTCCCATTGTGTTTGGTGTTTTCGAGTATGAAATAAAAAACAATTAGTCATTTAAGGGTTTTTGAAGAGCTAGCACGTGGAGCGGAAAAAAATAAAATAATTAAAAAAAAATCCGTAGAATTTTATGTAAAATAAATTATGTATATTCATATTAATACTTTTAATCGTAATAATGTAAACATGAAATATGATTTAACTAAAACCCATGAAATCACTGCTTTTTATAAGCTCTGAAATTCTTGCTTATTTTGGGTAAAAGTGATGCTTCCAAGTAGGAATTCGCCATATAAAAATCGTGGCATATGTAACCAGGTTTGCAAGGGATTTTTTCGTCTTACTCGCTTACAAACCTGCTTGCATGTAAGCAGTGTTTTTTACTGGGTAATTAAAATGTTACTATTACAAATAGAAAACATGAATTTTAATAAATATAAGAATAGATGAAAATAAGTGCGGCACTCCCTCTAGCGCGGAGCCCCACAAGATTTTTGTTTTCATCTTCACTTACATTTATTAACAATTAATGTTTCTATTAATAATAGTATCGTTTTAATTGTGATCTCAAACCGGACAATTCCAAACGAAAATTTAAATAATTGTTCGGTTTTAGATCATGACAAATTTTTCTCTAAATTAACAGAAAAATTATAATTTTTATATGATAATTTACTTTGACTATTAGAAAAAAACACAGAAAAGTTATTAGACACTAGAATGAATGGAATGCATTTTCTGACCCACTACGGTCTTCATCAACATTATTCGTGCCATTTAGTGTTAACCGTAAATATCATCTATTTAACTCACACGTTGAAGAAATTGGGTAACGTTAAATCCCACATTACTCTGTGTGTTGAGTTAGAATGAAATTTACCACGAACGATTTTTATTATAGTGTGTTTGTTTTTTCTCTAGTCATTAACATAGTTGCCAGTTTAACTTTCAGTTAAAACTTAAACTTTCAGTTAAAACTCATCGTGTGAGTTAAATAGATGATATTTACGATTAACACTAAATGGCACGAAGAATGTTGATGAAGACCGTAGTGGGTCAGAAAATGCATTCCATTCATGCTAGTGTCTAATAACTTTTTCTGTGTTTTTTTCTAATAGTCAAAGTAAATTATCATATAAAAATTATAATTTTTCTGTTAATTTAGAGAAAAATTTGTCATGATCTAAAAACCGAACAAATAAAATCTCACACGTAAATTTATAGATCAACGATAAAATTCACTATTAATTTAAATAGTTTTCATCAAAAAATGTTATGGACTGAAAAACAAAGCCGTTTTATTTTACTTCTTTAATTTGTACTTTGTGAAGTTCTATTGGATGTACTAAAATTTAGAAAATTTTTTGATGATTTTAGCAAATTAATTTTAGATTGCAATTTATTTAAATTTTACTAAAATTTAGTAGCGACTACTACAGTTCAGCAGACAAGTGTTTACATTACAGGACATTAAAGGTCATTTAGGCACAATTTATATAAATTTAAAAAAAAAAACAAAGAAATTCAACAATCCAACTTCATCCAAATCAAGGAAAGTATGAAGTAGCTCATACATCGGAAACATTTGATTTGAATTTTAACGACTACGAGTGAAAGGGTTAAACTTGTCTCTGTAGAGAATAGGAAAAAGAAAACATATTTACAGAAGTACTAGTTTTAATGTTTCATATTTCTTTCAAATTGAAAAAAGTTTTTTATTTCTGAAAATATATCTAAAATATTTATTAAGAGAATTATTGATACAATTTAAACTATTTTCTATATAAAATCTAATACAGAATATCGATATAGTTAAAGACATGCAGTTTAGGACGAAAAGGTAATCTATAAAAATTTAATTAACTGATTAATTTCAGTGCAAACATATGCAGCAGTTAATCCAATTTTTATTACATTAAGTTTTCAGTCTAAACACAGCAAGAGATAATTAAAACACAATTTTCTTAATATAACAAGGAAACTACTAAGAATTTTGTTATCCCGGATTTTTTAATTTCCCGCTCAGTACAAATGAATTAAATTTGACATAATCTATGCTTAAAAAATTCGAATTTTATTATACAAATAAATTTGTTGGCAAATGTGCACTTTAGCGGGCACACGTGAAAAAAAATATGACCCCCTTTGGAATAAAGAAAAACTGAAACCGAAATAATAAATCCAAATAATGGAAAATCCAATAAAAAAAATTTCCTCACGATTTCAAAAATGCTTTTCAGTTTTTAAGATATAATAAACGTGGACCGAGACAGAGTCATTTTATACCCATTAGGGGGGACGAAAACTTCGTTAACTTTGTTCAAGTACGTAAAATTTTGTGATTTATTTTAAAAATTTTCGCAGCAGGCAATACTTTTTTTGTTGAAAACATCGCGATATTTTAAACAAATACTTAATATTTTTTTTGGAATCTAAAAGTACTTTATTTTATTTTAGTTTTTTTATTTATTTTTATTAAAAATATTATTTATATGAAAAACTACAATTACAAGCATTTAAAAAAATTTAATTTTTGACAAAAAGCCTAAAAAGTTGGAAAATTGGCATTTAATGGTAAATGTAAAAAAACTTGCTCTGCTGATAGCATTTTATTTTTCAAGAGCCCTTAGAGTCCAAATAAAACATCCAATTTTAAAGGCATGTTTCATTAAAACATCGCAGGATGCTTTGAATCATCCACAACAAAAACTTTGAAACTATACTTAATATTTACAACTTAATATTTAATACAAAAAAAATTCTAAACGATTAAGCGCATATTTTGTCGATTAACCGACCCGAATAACCGGTTAAACCATTCAAACGATTTTTCTAGTAATGCCTGAACCGGTTAGCCGCCTAGGTTAAAAAAAGTTAGACAAAGAACCACTCTATAAAATAGACCATCAAAAAATATTCGTGAGTATTTTTTTGGACGAGACTAAAACGTAGTCCACTTTACTCCACTCTACCCAACTATATAAATTTTAATTTAGTTATGTTTATTTTAGATTTTAGTTATGTCTAAGCACATCAATTAAAAACAGTTTACGAATATATGGAACAAAACTATCATTTTGTTCCATTTATTCGTATAGAATTATCGAACAAAGTTTATCGGATTCGCTCCAAATTTTACTTATTTACTTTTTTAACAAAAATCTGGCCAGCGAACTGGAATCGAAACACTTTAAAACTAATATAATAATAAAATACTAATACTAATAAGAAAAACTCTAATAGCCACATCTCAAATGCAAATTATTTTTTAATTCTTAAAATATATATATATATATATTGTAGAATCCTGTTCTGCATTTGTGGAAAAATTCAATGTGGGCTGGTCACTTAGTTATAGGCAAAAAAAAATAATAATTTAAATAAATCGGGCCAACACGAATTTTGTATCTTGTGAAGTTTAAAGTTTTAAATGTGGTAACAATACTTTAGTTTTAACGTTTCTGCATTTATCATGACGTCATATATCAGAAACCGAAAGAGTACTAAATCTGTAATTTATGCTTCGTGAATTCACGCACATAAAAAACATGGCTGTGGTAACCATATTCGAAGAGCATCATATATTTTTGAATTTATGATTGTGACAACCATATTACTAGGGTTGTGACAAGCATACTTTTATCTTTTTTTTTAAACATAACATGATAATTTCACTACCATATTATGATTCCCAATTGATATCAATATTATCATATTATGGTTATGGAAATGTTAATGTTAATGAATTATCAAAATATGATACCTGCATTATTCTCTCAGCATTCTGTTGAAGCTGGATTAACCGTATATTTGTTTATTTAATAATTTACACATTTAAATAAACTTCTTTTAAACAATTTAAGTAATCAAATTGTCTTTGCGCTGACAAATAAAATTTGTGTTATTATTTATTTTATTTTAGCATCTAAAAAAACAAAACTTAACTTTCTCTTCATCAGCACAAACCTTATTTTGTCAGGAATTATAATATAATGGATACATGTAATTACAGCATAAATTCGCACTAAAATGTTTTTAAGAATACAGTTTTACAATATGTGTATAATGATCATAAAATTTTATTAGCAATCATAAAATTTGCAATTAAAACCATACTATAGTAATAGTTATAATAATATAATCATGGAAAATAATTTCGTCATCATTTATTACTATATTATGATTATTTCAAACATGAGTGTAACAAATTTAAAATAAATAAATCACCTTTTTATCAATTTCTATTTAATTTATAATATTTTTATGCATAACAAACACTAACTTCATTCATCCCATGGTAGACCGGCTTGAGACTACCAAATTATTAATTATTCCACTAAAATTATCACCTTAACACCACTGCGTTGTTTTTCAATTTTTATATTTTTTTTGTTTAATATAATGTAATTTGTTCAAACTGACTGCTTTTCACAACTTCTTTTCATAAAAAACAGACTGATAATTTTATAGTTTTCGCAACTATCATATGGCTGTAGCTAGAGAGAGAGGAAGATAAATACTATATTATGATTGTAGACATGAGTATAATATGGGAACTGAAAAAAGCGAGAATTTTACTATAGCATGATTGAAGCAACCATATTATTAGTGAAATAATTAATACAATAATATATAAACTAATTAATTGAAACAACCATTTATATGTCTAGGAAACATAGTTTTGTCGCCGCAATCATATTGCAACCATATTTTTTTCTCGGCGTGTTTCTTATCGAGTATGACAGTTATGGTCAATTTAATTGAAATCGGATATGATCAATCCGAATGGTGAGTGAGCTGACTTGTTTACACTCAAAAGTAAAACCTGTCACCAGCAAAGCTACCGATTATAACCCTAGAACACAAACGTTACACGATCTACGTCATTAGTTAGATTAACAACACTTAAATTTTTGTATACAGTTTTTTTTTTTGTTTTTTCCGGTCACTCTAAACTCAGACCTCGGTGTTTTCTTATTGTGAACGGAACTAAATATCAGTCTTCAGTAGATGTCTTGATGGTACATATATGTTAGTAGCTTGGACTAATGATTAGTGTTAACGTAGTGTTAGTGCTCTATGGTTGAAACCATTTTGCAAAATATTTTTTTCTAATACAAAAATTTCATATTTATCCCTTGAATGCCCACTGAAATAAAATTTATCATAATAAATCTAATAATATACAACATTTTACAACCGTTATTAAAATTACTTTATCAACCCCTATTGGAAGTTGAGACTATTTCAAAAATCTCCCCCAATAAAAGAAAAATATAGTTTTTCATCTTCTTTATTATTCTTATTCACATGCAAAACATGAAATCATATTACTGGTATTTAATTTAAAATTCTAACACTGATTTCAGTGACATAAAGCTACATTTTTATAACAATTTTAAATAAAAAAACATAGTAAACATATTAAAAAATTTGTTATACTTCTACAAAAATGTTTCCCATCACAAAATTAACATATTTCTATGTTTTCGGAAGAAACACAAATGAAAAGTACAAAAAATGTAAAAATATTTTAAAATGAAATTTACATATTTGAAGGAAACAAAATCATAAAAACACTTGTGTATGAGATTGTTTTTCAATGCTGATATGTATTTTATTTCCCTTCACAAGGGATGATAAAATTATAAATTCTGATAAAAATGTATGCTCATTTCAATATTTTACTAATATGGCACCAGGGGTGTGGAAAGAATATGGAAATCCCCCTCCCCATCAGCAAAATAAAAAGAAAAGGAAAAAGCAAGAAAAGGGGCAAATAGCAAAAGAAGGCAAAAAGAGGGGAAAGGATAAAAAAGGGTGTACATGAAAATTTATTTAAATCGGCATATATGTGGGTTTTCATTCTAATTAGATTCCTATTTAATTCGCTATTTTTTTTATCGAATTCTTATAAGTTTTTGATCAGATGTTTGATTTAGACACCTGATGGTTGGAAATAATAAAAAGTTAAAAATAATTAAGACAAAAATTAATAACAATCTAATTATTGGTAGAAATTGGAAATTGGAATTATAAATATTTAATGATTTACAAATAAATTTTATTAAATAAACTATACAAATCATTTTATATACAAATTCGCAAAGGATATTGTGTAAATATGAGTGTTTTTTGTATTAATTATACAATACAGCTCATGTTGTACGATTTGGTCAATCTTGCTGGACAAAAGTCGAGTTTTTCACTTTCAATTTAAAAATTTTAATCAAATGTGAAAAAGGACTTCTTATTGATAACGAAAATGAAAAAAGTTTGCCAAATTTGTCAACAGTAACAAAATAACGGCAATATTTTTGAGTGAAATAAATATAACAATAACTCCTACACGGGAGGTATCCCGACCCGGACCGGCAGATCTTAATGAACTTCAGATACGTTGTAGAGAAGAAAAATTTAAGAGCATCGTGTCTTTTTTTAGCTGCCCAATCTCATGTTTAGGCATTAATTAGTTAGGTCAAACACGACCCCATTTTACGTTTTTTTTTTGGTTTATTTCGTTCTATTAAAAGCAACTATAGACAAATGAAAGGATTTTTGAGGACACATTTACTGGATTACAAATTATGCCCAAAGATTTGCAAGTATTTTTGTTATTAAAAAAAATGTGTTTTAAGTAACAATAAATCTGGTGTTTTATTAAGGAATTTTAGTTGTATTAAGCTAAAAATAATGCATAGCGATGCCTATTTCATTTAAGTCAAGGGGGGTATCTAAGCATTTTCTGATGTTCGAAACCGTTCCGGTCTTATGCGGCTTTTGCCTTTTTCCACTACACTTTAAATAATTCAAAAATGTGGCAACTCTGTTCACACTGTATAGGCAAAATCAAAATTTTTGTTTTCTTGAGTACTCTAACCCTGCGTACAAATAAATCTAGTTTTCGTAAATAAAAAACAAATTAAGTTTTAACCCCTAAACGTGAGATTGCGCACTTATCCAAAGTTAATTAAAATCTTATAGTTTGGGTCGGGATACTTCCCTTTTTAGTTATATATTTATGTTAAATTTTATTCAATTGAAAATAAAAATTTACTCTACAAAAATTTGCAATAACTTTTGCAAAATATTTGTAGACAAAAAACAACAAACAAAAACTGTAATAAGAACAAAATGTTTGCTATATTTTCATTAAATTTTAATTAGAATGAGAATAACTGTATATTTTACTAAAGCACGAACAATATGTGCTAAAAAATTGCAACTGCTGATTTCAGAATGGGCAGTAGTAAAAAAATCTACGAAAAACTTTAAAAATTTTGAAATTTTGTTAGGATTTTTTTTTTGGCTTCCTGATAACGTTTTTGTTTTTTAAATTGTAAATTTCAACTTTTCAAATAACATATTATTAATAGAACATAAATCCAATGTTTTTTTGGGGGGGACTTAAATAGAAATTTTAGTCGAAAATGTGAAATTTATGTCCGAAATTTAATGATCTGCTGTAAGCAATCAGACAATGCCTAAAAATCAAAATAAAGAAAATATGCGGGGACTTGGATGAACTTCCCCATAAATTCGATAGGAGACCACAACGCTTCCGAGTGCACATTAAAGTGGTTTAGAAGAGGCTGGGGGAAAAACTATATGGAAATCAAATTTTTTTAACACAACTCGCTTTTATATAAAATTACCTTTTAGAGTGGTATATGCACACTTTATATTTATCTGGAGATAAAAGACTGTAGCTGCTTTTTGGGGAAAAAATCACAAAAATTAAAATTTTTATTATTTATAATTTAAATAAATGTACTTTGTGATTGGAACTAGATATTGCATTAAGTTTTTGTCCATTTAATGAAAAATTTATTTACTTAAATAAACAATACATATTTAAAAAAGAATTGGCCGCTATTTTGTCCTGCTATTTGCAAAAAACTGGACCACAGTCGGACTAAATTTTGAATTTTTCATTTTCTAATTGGAATATCTCCGGAACTATTGGATATAACCCACATACATTTGTTAGTCTCTACTAGCGGATTACAAATATTTAAATTTGAAAATAGGATAGAAACCAAAAATTTATTTATGCACTCATAATAATTCATGCTAAAAATACGAAAAAAATGTCAAAACAACGAAATCTTTTGTAAAATGAACCAATTTTCGTTTATTTTACAAAATTTTTGGTTATTTTGACATTTATTTGTATTTTTACGCATGGATTATTATCAGTGTATGCAAAAAGTGCCCTATTTTAGGTGGTAATATTGCCGCTCCAGCGCATGGTTTAAAATCAACTTCTTCTGGATGGTTTAAAATCAACTTACTCATTTATGTCTGTTCCAAATTTTATTGCAATCGGACTACTAAGTTGGAAATGGCAGAATTATTTCCACAAATGTTGTGATGTATCCCACTGTGAACCGCTGCGCCATCTCATGGAGATTTTAAAAACTGGTTGAATTTTTTTTAATTCATAACCATGTTATGTTGTTTTACTTGGTTGGGAGCACCACGTTATGGACACACCGCGGAAATTAAATTTGTATTCAGTAACATTTCTGGGATTAAAAACTTTTTGCAAAGTTTCCCATCCCCCAAAGACTTGAACTGTAGTCGCCACTGTACTATATCCCATATATACACACACCCACACATTTAATCACACACACTTTTATTTCAATGATAAAATAAAAGTAAAATTTTTAGATTAATATTTAATCTAAAATCTTACTCACGTGTCATAACACATAATATACACATATGGATGTGTTGTATTTAATATAAAATGATGAACATGATAATGCAAGCACCCACAATCACACTTACATACACAAAATGAAACATGTGTGTAAGCATGTGACTTTTGATTTGTTTTTATATCGGATTTGAATAAATAGTACGGATAAAAATATCAAAATCATTAACCAACATTATCAAATACAATGACATTTAATTTCAATAAAATAAATTATATTATCTAACATATAAAAGAATACGTACTCACTCACTCACACCTTGACTGACTTAACATCGCCCAGCCTATACCGCTGGAGCTCGGACTTGAAATTTGGCATTAAGGTCCATCCTTCAACGTAGAGTCCGGAAGGGGAATAATAAAGGGAAAACTGTCTCACTTGGCGCCTTGCCCAAACCCTATTGGCTTAAAAAGCCAGAAACGTGGTAAGATAGCTGCTAAAATTTGGTGGTGATGAGGGGAAGCCCCCCTTGGCCGGACTGGGCAAACCAGCTAAATCTAGGAACTTGAACTTTGGTATGTGGGTACCCTAATTCCTAGTCGACATCTGTATGACGGGAGTTGTTAAAATTCCCACGGAAAGGAATAAAAAAAGGGGAACGTCTCCAACTGGCGGCATGGCGAAACCTGTATGACTTAATTCTAGTAAATAAATAAGACTAAAACTGAACCGGATCAATAAATATATGAAAAATTGGGATTTAATCCCTATACATTAATTCAGTCTTATAAAGTTAGTCTTGAAAGTTATTGATTTTTGAGAGGGGGAGTTTTCTTAGCAAGTTCTTTTTATCTTTCCATTAAATGAGGCTATGGCCCAAAGTAATTTAACCGTATATGTCAAAAAAAATATATAATAATAGTGGTGGGTGTAAAATACTCGAAACTACCCATTATTGACCTATCATTTGTTTATTACTGACCTTTTGTCTATATATTCTCAACTATAGTATTGTTAAATTCAATAAAAAACTGATAACAGTGATCTAAAAAAGCATATTTTCGCTATAATTATTAGCGTTTTAAAGTATACTGTACACGCAAAATTGTACCTTGAAATAAAATTTCAAAAGTGTAAAAATTCCCGATTATTTGCAATTTTCAAATTTTTTCAAAATTTTTATGCAGACAATCTAAGTATGCTTATAAAAAAATATAGCTCACTTTAAACATGTATTTTTACATATCTCTTATGCTGAGATATGACTGTAAATATAACAATCGTTTCATGATACACCACATTCCCCTACTGCTTACTAAGAAACTCAATTCACGAAATGCTCTAGCTAATTTCAAATATAAATAATCATAATAGTTTTTATTTGTAATCATAAAATAGGTTATATCTGGGAAGTCAGCGAGATGGAGAATAATGGACTAAAAATTGTTACTCGGTACTTGTTAATTAGTCTTCGTTAACCATATATACTACTGGTACACTCATAAAAATAAGTTAGTACAAAAGTTAGTAAAACGTTTGTAAATCAGGTATACTATTTTTAGCAAATTCTTTTGCTAAAATCGTGTTTTCAGCTAAAATTTTTGTTATACTTATTCAGCACTTAACTGTTTTATACTAATGCTTTACTAATATACTAATGTTTTACTAATTAATTTGCTAAAAAAAATTGTGCTAATAAGCACATTAATAGTGTGGACGACAACCAGATTGTAAGATATACGCAGAATGAAGCAGATGACGCGGCATGTCAAGATGTAGTAGAGAAGAGGAAAATGATACTAAAAAGTACAACTCTAATAAGACATATAAAAAAATCAACCATGGAAGACTTTTGTATCTGTTTTCACACATAAAACAAAATTGAGGATTAAAACAACTTAAATTTTGCGTTGTCACCAGCTGGTGAAAATAATTGTCTATTAATAAAATAAA